>LOEQ01002585.1:131648-154257 GCA_001685075.1 Bramus lutescens
GGGGAGGGAATTGGGAGGAGGGCAGGAGGTGGAAATTTTTAATAATAAAAAAAGGGCTCCATCGAATTGGCTTGTAAGGTTGATGTGGTAACACTCAGTCCACTACGGACAGTACCATCTCTACAAAGGTGGTCCTGGAGTATACAAGAAATCAGATTGAGCCAGTCATAGGAAACAAGGTAGTAAGCAATGTTCCCCACTGTCCTCTGCTTCAGGGCGTGCCTGTAGGTTTTTGCAGTGAGTTACTGCTCTGCCTTGAGTAACTCCTCTCGATGATGGCCTGTAAAATGTGAACTGAAACAAATTCTTTCCTTCTCAAGTTGCATTTGATCATGACGCTTAATTGCAGTAATAGAAACCAAATTAAGATAGGGCTCGAACTAAGACAGCCAGAAAATTAGGCAGCTGCTCAAAACATCCCAGAGTTCAGGAGGAAGCAAGAGATGAATACCAAAAGGAAAAAGACCAATAGCTATGATTGGTATGCACCTCTCTTCTT
The DNA here is from genome assembly GCA_001685075.1 of Bramus lutescens. Taxonomy (NCBI): domain Eukaryota; kingdom Metazoa; phylum Chordata; class Mammalia; order Rodentia; family Cricetidae; genus Bramus; species Bramus lutescens. The sequence continues at coordinate 132,148 of LOEQ01002585.1, forward strand.
GCTTGTTATTAGTTGAAATACACCATTTTTTAAAACCAATTTCTGTAAAGGCAATTAGTTCCACATGAGTTTAGAAATTCCTTCTATTTTTTTTCACCATCTGAAGCAGAATTTCTTCTGTGGCTCTAATACCAAGTTCTGATAAATATTATATTATCAAGGAATTCATGGTAAGCCTATGTTTATGGAAAGCATTAAATTCTTCACTTCTTTTCTCTCCATTAAAAATATGTTTAACACAGCTATTCATAATAAAATGTGTATCTATGCATATATCTATACATTTATAGACAAAAAGTATATAGGATTGCTGCATAAAATTTTGAGACATATAGTCCATTATATCAGATAGTCAAACAATATAGATTTTTGCATTTATTAAATATATTTTGCTCTGATAATATAATATTAATTGAATTCTATTCAACTACATAGAAAAATTAAATCATAAAATAAATGAATAAGATAAATGAATGGGCCCAGAAAATATACTGCATGAGGCAATCCTGGTCTCTTTTATGTGTGGATCCTTGCTCTAAATCTTTATTGAAATAAATATCCAGAAGTAACCACAGAAGCCAGAGAAGTAGAAAGAGACAATGGAGGAGCGTGGAGAAGCAGCTTTTGAGGTAAGAGATTGGGACACAGGTACCAGGAAGGATGAAAGGGGACAGTAGGGGGATTCACGGAAAGGATGGAGGACGTGTAAAACAAAAAGAAAGGAAGGGAAGAGAGATACATGACACCAGGTATTTTTGACACCATCATAGAGAAGCAAGCTATTTTATAAGACTATTTAAATATGCAAGTATTTGAAACTGAGATATGTCACATGGGGTTATAATACTGCCCATCAGGAGCCATAACCTATCTAACAAAAACTGCCAGATCCAGCCACCGGAAAGTTCCTTTGCAGTTGTTGACTGAGGGAGAAGGGGAGTCCAAGGCACTCTAAAACAATATCAGCTATTGCTGTTGCCATTGATTGTCTCCTGTGAAGGTAAGACCCTATTGCTGAAAATATCTCTCACTTCAGATACAGGCCTCAGAGGAATCAAGCTGGAACTAATCCAGAAGCCTCTCTCCTAAGGAGTAGATCTTCTGGTATCCAAAGGTGTGTGCAAATTGACAATGCAGAAAAGCAATCCATAGACCTACTTGGCTATAAAGCCTATGAAACATTAGCAATGACTGGCTGGGCAAGATACACCTAATGACACAAAAGTTGCACGTATATCTTGGAAGTAACTAATTGCTGCCTAATTGAACATAAAACCAGCTCAATCTCAGGGAATTCATGCCTAATACTGTACATGTAGCCAGTTACTGTGTCTAGAGAGGTCATAAACCTTAGAGGGGAAACTACTCTCACATTCCTAAAAGGATGTAAATTTCTAACCATGTTATGAATACGTATCGTTACACCATATATGAGTGACAAAACAGATAAGTTTAGCATAAAAGGTTTTTTTCACATCAGACATGGACAAATGATCCAAATGCAGAGAATAAGTGACCGTAGGGTGCCCAACCCCAGATGGTACTTTTGTGCTGCAACCATGACAATTAAGACTCTGGAAAAATCTTGGAAGAAGGGGCATAAAATTTTTCAGATTCATGGTCCATGATGCCTTATTTCTAGATAGTATCTTCTAGACATGAGAGATGTTGCACCCATGAATTGCAACGGTATGACTGGATAAAAAAAAAAAAGAGCTGCATAATTCCAACACTAGCAAGGATGACAACACAGATAGGAAATTTCAAAAGTTCTCATTCCTAGATGAAGAGCTACAGGCAATCATGGCTGCTGAAGGTTGGATGGTCTGTGTGTGTGTGTGTGTGTGTATGTGTGTGTGTGTTCATTTGCATGCACGTGTGCACGCATGTGTATGCTGGAAGGCATTATCTGGTGTTTGCATGCATGTACATATATATGATTGTATCGGCGAGTATATTTGTTTATAAATGTGTGTGTAATCCCAGAGTTGACACTGCAACTTTTCCTCCATCACTTTCCAGTTCATGCACTAAAGAAGGGACATTTTCTGAGCTGGAGCTCCATCCAGGCTGCCATGCCTCACTGACTATGACATGCGTCCTGGGGATCCATTGTTCACATTTGCAAGGCAGCTGGTTTAGCTATTGAGTCATCTTCTCTATGCTGCCTTTCTCTGTTTTTCAAGTGCTTTGGCAGTGAGGTTATTTGGTAAGGTTGTTCAATTAGTCCTTTTTTGGAAAGGCAATGTTTTCTCTGATTTGTTTTGTCTGACTAAAATTGTATCCAGCTTATAGAGCTGGGGGGAAAAACTTTGAATGATAATGAATGTATCGTTACTAGATCAGATATCTTTTTGCCCACTAAGAATATTTTCTTAGTGTTACAACTCTTAGAGTTCAATCTCGGTTTGTAAGAGCTAAGGATTGAGAAGAACATTTAATATTTGTTCAGTTAGGTTTTCTAAACTTGAGTCTTCCATATACAAATGCTCACAAATTTTATAATCAGTTAAGTTACTTACACATTTAATTATTTTAAATTGATTCATTTTCCTAGGTTCCTTGGAATGGGGATTTTCATCACTACCAAGGCTATGTGCTGGCTCCTTGAGCCTCCAGGTGCCACTGTTCTTGAGCCTCCATGTTCATACCTAAGGAGAGGTGAGTGCTCTATTTTCTCATTCCGCAGCCGCATGATGCAGGAAAATCAGACTAGGGAATAGAGTCAAGCAGGCACTCAGTTTATTACTGTGAGTGTCAGCTTATACAGGTTAAATGACATGGTGTGATGTGGGGGTACCTCTAACCAATGAGAGTCAGCCAAACCCTTCCACTGGATGGAGGGGCGTCTACCTAGTTTTTGCTGTCTTATCGTCACTCAAACTCCAGTCAGGCTTTTCCCTATTCTATAGGCCCCGAAGTCTGGACCCTGAACTCTAGCCAGGCTTTTCTCTGTCCTACAGGCCTTGAAGTCTGTACCCTGAACTCCAGCCAGGCTTTTCTCTGTTCTATAGGCCCCAAAGTCTGGACCCTGAACTCTAGCCAGGCTTTTCTCTGTCCTACAGGCCTCGAAGTCTGGACCCTGAACTCCAGCCAGGCTTTTCTCTGTCCTACAGGCCTTGAAGTCTGGACCCTGAACTCCAGTCAGGTTTTTCTCTATTCTACAGGCCTCGAAGTCTGGACCCTGAACTCTAGCCAGGCTTTTCTCCATTCTACAGGCCTCGAAATCTGGACCCTGAACTCCAGCCAGACTTTTCTCTGTTCTACAGGCCTCAAAGTCTAGACCCTGAATTCCAGCCAGGCCTTTTTCTGACCTATAGACCTTGAGGTACAGGCCCTGATATGATTCTGGCCCAACACTATGCTTTGTGTTTTTTATTTGTGAGATGATTTTGATAGACTTGCAATGGGCAAAGAAATAAATTTCCAAATTGTGTTTGACCTACAGTTCCTTGCCACTTTTTTTTTCACATTCCTTCGCATCTCATGCTCAAATTATGTGTGGTGTCATAGATTTCTGATGGCAGAGATTCCATGATACCTTGCTTACATTAGTATGCATTAATTGCACCTTAAATGAGTAAACACATGTAATTAAAAGATACTATAACTTGCCATCTATATCTAATTTTCTAAATGCCCCAAGGTCACCAATACCCTGGTGGTATAGATGGTAAAGTGAATGTATTTGTCATAGATAAATCATCCATAGCAAATTATCTGAGATATCATACATTTCCGTGCTATATGATAGGCCATAACAATGGCAAGGCAAAGGAGATATAAATTAATTATTATTGAAAAGGCTTGATTGATTTTTATTTAAAGAATGGCTCTACGGGTACATTTTTCCATGAATAAATTAAGTTCTTAAATTTTAGTACTCCCTAACAGCTACTTTTGAGCCTTTGATTAAAGAGTTTTGCTTAGATTTTTCCTGCCAATATGATGTTGAAATGCTCTATAAAGAGATACATCTTTATGAGTGCAAATAAATAGATCCAAATCATAAGCATGAGACCTGTGGATAGCCACAGCTTTGAAAATTGCAAGAAGAATTGCTCATGTGAGGCCAAAGCAGGGCATTCAAAGTCATTCAGAATGCTAGTGCCTGGATGTTATGAGAATAGTGTGTATGTGTGTGTGTGTGTGTGCGTGCACGTGTGTGTGTGTGTGTGTTTATGCCCATGCTCAGAAGGAACATAAGACTGGCATTTTGTATATGCTGGAAATACAGAATCTAAGACAGCTTCTAGACACAAATTTTTCATATAAGACAACATTTTTACTCCACTCACTAGGATATTTGATAAATGTTTTCTATAATATGCTTATAAGAAATGGGTGGATGATGGTGTCAGGAAACTAAGTAGATATCATAAAATGAGTAGATTCATAGCCAAAGATCTATGGTATACTATGAAATATATCTAAGTATTCTAAAACCTTAGTGTTTCTATCTGTGTTTTATTTATTCCTGTATCTTTATGATATGCTGTATTTAGTAGAAATGGTTGTGTCACTCAAATATTTTTGGTTATGGACAAACGTTGAAATATCTTTGCAAGAAAAACCCAATTCTGAGATCTTTCAAACATATATCTACTATTTTTTTGCATATTTACTTAGCATCTATGGATGCTAAAGCACAAGTAAGTCAGGACTCTCGAGAAACAGAAGCAATAGGATATATGCATATATGCATACACATGCACATATTCATTTTATGCACATACACATTATCTGAATTTATTAGAGTAGTTGACACAATATACTTGAAATAATAATAGAAGTTCCTTGTACCAAAGAGGCTGAGATGCCAGTAGTTGCTCAATTCATGAGGCTGTGTGCCTCAGAAGACCTAGTTGTGACAAGTCCCCTGCTGTGAAAATTTCCTAAAATGCCACTGGCCTCACTCCACAGTAGGAGTCTGAAAATGTTTGAAAGGTCATGTGAGCAAAAGTTGAATAATTTTCCTTTTTTATGTCCTTGTTTGTCTGAGTTGTTAGGAGAAAATGCTTCTCATACTTAGTGTGGGTTTTCCCACATCAATAAGGCAATCAAGACAATTGCTCATTTGAGGCTGAGATTATTCTAAAATGTGGCGAGGTGACATTTAGAACCAACCATCACAATTCACCTCCTAACAAGCTGACATGCAAACATATCTCTTAAGAAATTATAAGTTCCCAGGCTGTAAAGATGGCTCAGCTGTTCTTTCAGAGGCTTTGGTTCAATTCCCAAAACAAATAATGTGGCTCACAACTTTCTGCAATCCAGTTGCAAGAGATCCAGAACAATCTTTTGGCTTATGTGAGCACCAGAAACACATATGGTGCATATATACACATGCAAACAAACCTTCATGAACACAAAATAAAAACAAATAAATTTTTATAAAGAACTATAAGCTTCCAATCTTTGTTTCCCAAGTCTTGTGTCTATTTTGTAATATAAAATACAGTCTACTTTAAAATGTCCCTCAAATTCTTAAAAATCTCAACTCCTTTAATGTCTCAAATTTCTTACCTGTAATATCCTATCAATATCAAAGCCAAATTACATATTCCCAACACTTATGGAACAAAGTACAAATCTTATTCCAAAGAGACTAACAAAGCCAAAGCAAATAATCAACTACATCGAAGCCAAACCAAACACAGCAGAGAACAGCCCAAATCTTTCGTTCTAATAACAAGTATAGGGAGCTTATGTTCCAATAGTCTAGTCTTTAGAGAACCTGCATAGCAGAGTACCTTGAACACTTGAACACTTAGCCTTTTAATGTTCTTTAACACACACACACACACACATATATATGTATAACAGACATACAACACATAGCAGCTGATGATACCCCAATCAGTGTTACAAGATAGGGAACTAGAAGAATTAAAACACAAATATCTACATAATGTGTGCACAGGCATGTTTTGAACAAAAGCAATCCTGTCAGTTACAAGCCCAATTTTTATAACAGGTGGCATGGCTGTGGCTGGCATATTATAGCTGTCTTCCATTACTAGACATTCTACATTTCCTCCACTCTCACATGGACCTTAGCAGGTCTTGGTTCTCTAGTTGGCAGGATGATCCATTCATACCTTCATCCCTGGAAGGGTCTGAGCCTTTCTATCTTCCTGCCTGGGTCAGGCTGTTTTAATTTCCCAGTGAACTTAATCACAGTGCCTAGTTACACCAAGAGTCTCACTAAAGGATCTCCTGCAATCTAGATAGAATTTTCCTTACCTCCGCTGTGGAGAGGGAATCCAATTTCCCTCTGTTAGTCTGAAAAATAGTATCCCTCTTAAAGCAGCATATTTCCTTTCTTAACATGTTGACTAAAGGGCATCTGAATGCAAGGCTAGGGGAAACTCTTCTAGTTCACTGGAATGTTTTTGTTCCTGCTGACAGACTTTTGGAATCAAAACTTTCAGGCTAGTGGTATGCAAGGTCATGGGAAAAGGTGGAAAAAATTCTTAGGGGTCACTAGGGGTAATAATGAGTGTAGTTATTCCTATCTGTACCACTCGATTCCTGGACCTGTAAACCCCGAACATCAGTGGTTCAAAGCATACTTCAGGAGAACCTTGCTGCAGTTCTTCAGGTTATCATCACTCAGTTGGTATTTTAGCTGTGCCTTTTTAGTGTACATTTCCATCAAGCCAACTGCTTCAAGATGATGTGGAACGTAATAAGACCAGTGAATCCCATAAGAACGAGCCCATTCCCATACTTCTTAGCGGTGAAATGAGTTCTCTGGCCAGAAGCAATGGTCTTTGGAAAACAAGGATGCTATCTATATAAGGCATATTGTAAGTCTACAGATGGTAATTGTAGCAGCAAGCTTATGTGTAGAAAAGGTAAGTGCATGAAACCCAGAACATCTATTCCCGTAAAAGACAAATGCTGCCTTTTCCACACACCAAAGGGGTCAAGTTTAGTCAACTTGCCGCTGGGTCACTGACCGATGACTGCAGTGAATGATGCCACCTGATGGGTTCAGTGTCGGTCTCTGCTGCTGTTATGTTTGAAACACAGCAGCAGTTTTAGCCAAGTCAGCCTTAGAAAGTGGAAGTCCATGTTGATGAATCAATACCTAACCTCCGTCTCTGCCACCACAGCTACCTCACTGATTGTCCCATTGGGAAATGGCGGGGATAAGCACAGATGGAGGCAGGCTGTCTACAGAAAAGTTAATAATACCTATTGCTTCTTTAACTCCCCTTCTTCTGAAGTAAGTCGCCTTTTGGTGATTATTTGCACAACTTTCTTTTGTTATTTAGAGAGATATATCCATGTCCTGGGAAGTTGCAGATATTCGGTGATGGTTGAATAATAGGAAAAGAAATAGGGAAATAGTGCTCCCCTGGGAATGCAATTCCCACAGCTGGGAAACCTCCACGGCAGGTGATACCTTAAGCGGTAAGACAGGATTATTTCTTTTTTCATACCTGCTACCTAGGAATTTTTATGACTATTCTTTTGAGGTAAAAATTCAAAACACATTTCAACATAATGAAAAGTGGCATAGAAGCATGTTACCACAGCTCTCCAGGTGATTGTGGTAGCAAGAGGTGAGCAGGAGATGAGCAGAAACATGAAATCCTGGGTAGGAATTTGTTGAGGTGGAAAATAAGAGTGAGACATTGAAACCAAGCCTAAAAAGTGAAGGCAAATCTGTAAAGTGTAAAAATGATATAAAATATAAATTTCAAAGTTGCTAACTCAGTAGCTTCAGCAAAGGGAAAAGAAAATGAAGAAGTCAGTGTCAGGGCATAGATGCTCAGCTGGCCAAGAGTACAAGTGATGGTGAAAGATATCGAAAACACATGAGAAAGGACTGGGTGACTTGGCAAGTGGTGTTGAGATGCTTCAGTAAAATCCCTGTGAAACTACTGGCTTCACCATAGTAAAGATAGGACATATTGCAATTATATCAAATCCCTTTAATTTGTTCAAGGATAAGAAGATATTGTAGGAAAAGGCGCAGTAAACAGTGGTCCTTAGTGTGAAAGTCCAGTGTAAAGAATGGTAGCATGTTCTTTGCGGACACTAATGTTGCCTGAATGAATGTGAGAGAAGATGAGATAGAAGTGTGTGGAAAAGCCTTGAATGAGCAGGAGGGAGCAGTGAATTAAGAACTGCACAGCAGGGAATAGAAAAGTATTGGAGATGTGGTAGGCATAGTATTAAGTTCTGATGGACCTTCCCACAAGTCTCATGAAACAGACACTGATCTTCCTACCACTTTATAGCAGGGTGGGTAGCACAGGTAGACGGTGCAAGTTACTAAGGTCAAAGTGCTTGGAGGTGAGAAAGCAGACAGCCAGGTCTCACTGTGAACACTGAGCTCGGTCACCTCACAAATATCCTCCACAGATGGCGATCTGTACCTAGAATCAGAGTTGGAAAATATGTTAGCTATCTCTTTGAACCAAGTGTTTAAAGGTTTAAGGTGAGTTCTTTTAAAATCCCCAATTAGTCTCTTATAGCACAAAACCAAGTAGGTGTATGTTTGAGATCAACTTGGCAGATTTCACTATTAAATATTAAGTCCAAGCTCTTATAATCTGTTCCTTGTGCATCCTTTAGAGCCTTAGATACAGTCTCTGACTGACTTTGGGTATTGATTCCATTTTGCTGCCAGCATCCTTCAACTGATGTAGAAAATCCAGGATGATCTATAAATATACCCAAGTCTGTCTTCTGTAATAGCAGCTGGAAGTGAATTTTTAAAGACTGCATTCAGCTATATTTTGAGACCTTTTGCTTCATAGGAACACAGATAATAAGGTCCAATAAAAATAGGTACTCTTTCCTTCAAGACACTTCAAAAATCTTGTTATAAATCTTCTTCAGCTCTATATTTCACATCACTTGTTATTAACATTTTTCCTACAAGCTGGTATAGTACCTGTTTTTCTTTAAAATTCTTGGCTTCTGTGTTTCCATTTTCATATATTAATTTGACCTGCTCCTTCCAGGGTTATGACTTGCCACTAAAGGTAGTCAGAAGCATGAGTTCTAGTGTTATCTTTTATAACTCTGGATCAGGTTAGAAGTAAACCTCATCAAAAATTTTAATATTGACTCATGTATGTTATTAATCTTTCTAACTATACCTGTCTAAATTCAGAAGATTATAGATACTGCCAACCTCCTCAACTGGATTAGGGTTTTAGGCTTAAGATCTGGTGTAGGAGGTCCTTCTTTTATGTGTTGTTTCATTGGTTAATCAATAAAGAACTTGCTTGGCCTGATAGGGAAGAACTTAGGTAGTTGGAGAAGACAGAACTGAATTCTGGGAGGAAGGAAGCAGAGTCAGAGAGAGACAGGAGAGAGCCACCATGGACATGCCAGGTCAGAAATGCTAAATCTTTCCCGGTAAGCCACGACCTCTTGGTGAACACAGATTAATAGAAATATGTTAAATCAAGATGTGAGAGTTAGCCAATAGGAGGCTAGAGCTAATAGCCGAGAAGTATTTTATTTAATACAGCTTCTGTGTGGTTATTTTGGGTGTAAGCTAGCTGGGCGGCTGGGACAAGCAAAAGGACCCTCTCTTCATCAACAAATATCCATTTATCTTCCATATGATCATATTTCTTGTTACTTTGTATGCACTAAACAATAAAGTTCAATTGAATTGACATCTTAAAAGTTATAAAAAGTTATTTTATTATTCAAAATAAAATTACATATTGTATGTTTATTTTAGGACTCTCAAACTCTAGTTTGGAATAGACATAAACAAATTATTAAAAGGAATTCTTTAAAATGGAAAAATATTGAAATGTAAAAATTCAAGAGCAGTACTACCAGACCTTGAAATTTTTTCCTGAACACAACCAGAAAACTATATTTTCTTGTGAAATTTCTTCACTGTTCAATATTTACTGAAAAAATACCATTAAAGGCAAAATTAAAACATCTATTATCTCATTTGCCAGCATTTGTATCCTTTAATATATTTGACACCTTAACAGAGTATTTCAAATACAACACACAAACAGTAGCATCAAATTCTAATGTATTGAAATGTATTAGTTTTTCTACAGAAAGCATTGTAATCTAAAGTATAATGTTACCATTATAAAACTTTACTTCATACTTATATATTTATCTCTAATATATATCTATATATCTTGAAAGAGTGAAAGAGCACAGGATTTTATTAACAATTTCTATTTTACAGTAATGCAGTAATGTTGGAAAATGCAGTTATCAACTCTATCATGAGCTATTGCATCTTTTATATATGTATTAATATGAACATTTGTCAAGTCCTAATAGCAGTTGCTAGAATCTATATCTATAAGAATGAAACATTCCTGTGAATGTCCAGGGAAGTATAATCATCTCACATTTTCCTCTGGGTTCAGATTTCAGTTCAATTCAACCAACATGTGCTGAATGACTGCCTTGACTGAAGCTTTATGGTAGATCAGTAACACAAATATCAGGAAATGCTTCACTCTCTCTCTGCTTCTCTCCAAACACTTTTTGCCTATCTAAATTTTATGTCCCTCCTCAAAGTTGAAATCCTATCAAAATATTATCTGTCCATCTGCCTGNCTATCTATCTATCTATCTATCTATCTATCCGTCTGTCTGTCTGTCTATCTATCTTTCTATCTATCAATCATCTATCTAATCTGTATTACAAAATACATAATGGTAGATTCATAAAGAATATATCAAAATACCCGGGTACACAAAATTTTACAATAAGTCTCTATTTTTCTCTGTTTCTCAGTTTGTCGTTAATTAAAATTCTCAGTTGTAAGTGCATACAACTCATGAACATCCTTCCAAAAAATTAGTACAAATTTGGAGAAATAGAATGAGGATCCTTATGAAGTAATGAAGGTAACTTTTACCAACACCAGCCAAGAGACTCTTAGAGGGTACTGTAATATTTCAATATTACAGCGATGAATGTACATGGGTTACCTGACATGTCCTACATGATCCTAGATGTTAAAGCTGCATTAGTAAAACACTCTGACAGAATTCCTATACACTGTAGTCATCAAAACAAACATTAATCAAGAATGACATTTTTGGTGGGCAAAATTCCCACTGACAAAAATCAAAGTCCAGTATTATAGAAATTGTCCAGTTGAGAATAAAATTAGATTGATTGTTTAAAATCTCTTTTGAAAATAGCTAGAGATGTGACTCTCAAGAAACCAGGCAGTGTACACAAAAGACATATTATATTCTAGAAATGCAAAAACCCAAAGAGTGAAAAGAGCCAGAATGGCCAAGGGTAAGAGTAAGAGATAAGAAGTCACATGTGGTCTTCTGGCCAACATAAGGACTATTTGACATACACTTGGAAATGAATAAAAGTTTTAAGTTTAAGGGGAACCCTGAGTGCAGAGTCCATGCTGGAGCAGTGCAACTCATGGGGGGGATGAGCTTTCAGAAAGTTTCTTTGGCTATTTGACAGAGTACTAATTGAAAGGAGTGCTGCTGAAACTGTAACCAAAGGCAATGTTTAGCTTCTAGAAAAGTTTCAAGAGAAAATATTGCAAGTAACAGTAGGGGCTGTGAGATCAGGCATGAAAGCAAAGGGTGGAGGTATTCAACTGGTTGGTGTCAAATTTCTTCTCCCAGAATATAGAGGCAACAAAATAGTTCTAGACAATATGGATTATTTAAAGTTTAGAGATGGTGACATTCTTGGAAAGTAAGTGGACTGAATTACTGTTGAAATGGTGCCAAAAAAGCTGCCTATTCACTTGACATTCTGAACTATTCATCATGTAAATAATATCCATGCTTCCCTTTTATAATAAACTCATGATGCCTAAAATAATGACATACATTGTTTCTGAAGTTTAGTACTGTTACGAACATTTCCAAATAATGTAAATGAAAAAAGTTCTAAGTTCAAACTTAGTACTGTCATATTTGGATATCTGAAATATTTCTTTGGATGCATGTCATTTCACTTATTGAGAAATAAAATACTGGAGAAAGTGAGAAATAGAAATAGTCTTGTGTATATTAGCTTTTGGGTGACAAACAAGCGTAACTAAAATTCTAAAAACTAGACTCTACAAATTTTTCTTCATAGGAGTAAGAGGAGGCCAGTTCAGTTCAGGAAGAATATACTTTCTATTTATAGGCTTCCTTGTAATAAATCACTTGACAATAAATCACTATTTAATTTTGGCCATGTCAGAAAAAAAAGTGGGGAGAAAGAAAATGTTTGCTGAACTTTAAGCTATTCCATGAGCTGCACAGAAATACAATAGATCGATTTTATTACTTGAAAGTAAGTGATTGACATTCTGAATGTCAGGTTGAAATATGTCTTGACAAATCTTATCCAATTAAGGAGCACCTCTCAAAAACAGAATTTTTTTTTTGCAGTTCTGTACCGAGGGGCATCATTGTGCTTATGTTAATAAAGTCCCTGGCAGCAGCTGACATTTGAGTTTTCTTTATTGCCTACAATGTGCCCTGCTAATTAGCTCAACTTCACCCCGGGGAGAGCTGTCTCTTGGAGGTGGGGGAAGTTATTCTTTCTTATTGCCAGATTGCTTCTAATTCCTTCCTGAAAAGAAAGTGTCAGTCATGTTTAATTGCAGTAAATATATGTGATGGTTTAAAACAGCATGTCATCCTCTTAAAGCTCAGTCAAATTGTTCAAACTGTGGCTTCTCCTTTGAACCTAGATTAAGCTTTAAGTCATATTTGGGAATTTTCAGCCTTGAGAATTAAGTGGCCAATGTCATATAACTTCATTTTAGACCACATGTCATAATCCTCATCAAGAGAAAATTACACGTCAAGATGTTCATGGAGTTCTCCTAGAAGCAGGCCAGAGGCAGAAAACTTGGAGGACTCTTAGTTGGACCATGACAGAATAAGAGAAAATCTTTGTTAAAGTTACTTTGACTTCTTTCCTTCCGATATGTATCTGCCTGATCTCCTTCATTTGTTTTGCTGCTCTAGCTAAGACTTCAAGCACTACAGTGGATAGACATGAACAGTGCAGACAATCTTGTCCTGTTCCGATTTTAGTGAAATTTCTCTCCATTTAAGTTGCTGGCTACAGGCTTGCTGTAAATTGCCTTTACTATGTTGAGAAATGCCACTTTTATCTATAATTGCTCCAGGACTATTATCATGAATGGACATGGGATTTTGTCAAAGGCCTTTTCTACATCTTATGAGGTGATCATGTGGGGTACTTTTTGTCTTTTTTGTTCAGGTGGTGCATCACGTTTATCAGTTTACATATGTTGAACTATACCTGCATCTCTTGGAGGAACCTACTTGATAAATAAAGGTGGATGATCTTCCTGATGTGTTCTTAGATTTGGTTTTTAAGTGGTTATATTGTGAATTTTTACATCTATGTTTTAAAGAAAATTGGTATGTAATTCTTTCTTTTTTGGGTCCTTATGTGGTTTGGGCATCAGAGTAGCTGTGATTTCTTAATATGAAATTGGCAATGTTTGTCTGTTTCTATTTTGTGGAATAATTTGAGGGGTGTTGACATTAAATCTTCTTTGAAAGTATGGTAGAATTATGTACTAAAACCATCTGGCCCTGTGCTTTTTTTCACTTGGGAGACTTTTTATGACTGCTTCTATTTTACTAGGTTATAGGTCTGTTTAAATTGCTTATCTGAACTTGATTTAACACTTGTAAGTGGTCTGTATCTTGGAAATTACCCATTTCTTTTAGAATTCTCAATCTGGTGGAATACAGGTTTTGGAAGTATATTTTTTTATGATTCTCTGGATTTCTCTTGTGCTCTTTTCCTTCAATTTGGTTTTCTCATCCAAGTTGAATATGTTAGCTTTTGTTTTATCTTATTATATTTTATTTTTTTTATTTTCCCTTAAAAGTCTGTTTATTTTCTAATAAGATACTCAAGGCAGTGTATCTATATAGAAAGGGAAATGTGGAGGAGCTGGGAGGAGCACAGGGAGAAGAAAATGTAATCAGGATATATTATTTGAGAAAAAACTATTTTTAATTATAGGAAAAAAGAAATCTTAATTAATTTATTTGACCTGAATGTAGTCACTAAAAACTCATGCCACAGATTTGTCTTTGAAAAAAGAATTGCTAAGGAAAATAACTGAAATTATATTTCACAGAGTAAATTTTCGCACAGAAAGAGCTTTATAAATTTACACAAATTAATGCTTTCATGAATGTATTCTTTTAATCTTAGTTCAAAGTGTTTATTTAATTTGTTCAACATTCAATATTCAAGAGAGAGCCTAAAAACATATTAAGTAGGGTAAACTATTAAAACCCTTAAGACACTGATCTTTTAGTTATTGCTAGGTATTTATTTTTGCCACTACTGTAAACTCAGAGTTATTATCCCATAGTGATCAAACACACTTCACCTTTTGAGAATTTTCTGTTTGGGTCTGTTATGGGTTTTGTCTCTTTAAGAGGCAAGCCACACCCACTCCCAGCGACCCTGTCCTCCTCCCCCGCCATCTTGGATATCTGTCTGTTCTTTCTCTTGATGCATGCGTGTGTCCTCCCTTGGGGCCCCTCCCTGTCTCTCTTCTCCTCTTCTCTCTTCCCTTTCTCTCTCTCTGTCTCCTTTCTTTCCCCCTTCTTTAAGTAATAAATAACCAATTCTATTCTGTACGATGTGTCTCTGCCTTTTACCTGCCGCCTGCTCACACCCGCCCGCCTCAGTGCCACATGGCTGGACCAGGACCTTGCACCAGCTGCTCAAGATCTTGCATCAGCCCGGGCCCACCATGCACCAGCCACCGGACTAGTTCTGCGGGCCCGCCAGGGATCTTTAAACATTTTTAAAAGTGTCCATGCCTTATTTTTAGATGATTTTATCTATTTTATTGATATTTAGTTTTTTGAGTATCTTTTATATTCTAGACACTAAGTCTCTGTGAGGTGTATTGGTAGTATACATTTCCCCCATTCTATAGATTGACTCTTCACTTGGGTGATGGTTTATTCTGCTCTATAGAATCTCTGTAATTCCATGTGGTCCCGTTCATCTATTGCTGATGGTAAGTCTGCACTACTGGAGGCTTGTTTAGAAGATTTTATGTAAAAATGAATTCTATGGTAGTTCCTAATTTATCTTCCCTATTATTTAGGTAATCAGGTCTTGTACTGACTTACTCTATTCAGAGTTGAGTTTTGAAAAGACTGAGAGATAAGGATATAATTTCACTCATGTACATTTGACCAGCAACATTTGTTAAAGATTCTATCTTTACTCAACTGTGAATTATTGAAGTCTTTATCAAGAATCAGATGTTAATAAGACTGTGGGCACAAATCTATATATCCTCAATACTATTTTAGTAGTCAATGTGTCTGTTTGTATGTCATCCAAATATCTACTGTTTATATTATTATACTTCCATGGTATAACCTGAATTTTGGGTTGGTGATACCTTTAACATTTTTGTTGTTGATATTAAATATTGTTTTGGCTACTCTGGGTCTTTTGTGTTTCCAAATTAAATGTAAGATTTAATTCTTCAATTTTTGTGAAGAAATGTGGTAGAATTTTGATAGATGTTGCATCTAAAGACTGTATTTGATAAGGTGGCCATTTTCACACTATTATTCATTCTAGTCCATGATCATGGGAGCTCTTTCCATCTTCTAGTGTTTTTTTTCAATTACTTTTTTTTCAAGTTTCATATTAAAAGTCTTGCTCTTCCTTGCTTAGATTTATTTCATGTTGCTTGTGCTATGTTTTGCCTGCTTGCTTTGGGGTTATTGTAATTGGTTTACTCTAGTGAAAGGCTATGCATCTGAGAATATACAGGCAGCACAAACTGTACTTGATGAGTTTTAAAAATAAGAAGCTGGAGATGTGGCTCAGCATTTTAGAGCACTTGCCACTCTTAAAGAAGACCTGAATTTGATTCCCAGCATATGCACAGAGGCTTGTAACTTTCTCTAACTCCAGTTCCAGGAGACTGAAGACTTTGTCTGGTCTTCTGGACCACCAGGCGCACAAATAATATGCAAACATATAGAAGAAAAAACACTCATACACATAAAATGCAAATTTTTAATTTAAAAACAAATGCTTGAGAACACAAAGTTGGGTATGTAGAGAGAATAAGGTGCATCTGGGAGGATCTGGGGAGACCTGAAAATAATCAAATACATTGCATAAAATTCTCCAAGAACTAATTTGAAAATGAGTAAAAAAATATTTCAACAAGTTTTGCAATCCTTTGTACCAATGAACTTTCTTGTATATAGGGCTTCTTCCACTGCTAGAAAGCACTGAATGATGGATTGTTCTGTACTAGTTGCTTTAACTTATTTATTTGGAGGATGGTGCGTATGTGCATCTGCGGAAGCCAGAAGACAACTTGGAGGAGTTGATTTCTATCATGTGTGTCTCAGGGAGCCAACTCAGGTCAAGTTTGGCAGAAAGCACTGCTGTCCACCAAGTGATCTCTGTACCATCTGCTAGGCTTTTACTGCTGAAGAAGGTGAACAACAAATCAGTTTGTATTTTGCATCCCATCTCTAAAAGTTCCACCACAATTTTTATAATACTTCATAAGCTCCTTTTTAAAGATTTGATTGGCGTTCCCAAAGAAAAGAATTTTAATTGAGTCCAAGCCAGAGCAGCTTTGGGTTTGGATGGAACCAAAGATTTCAAAAGTGAATTTTAAAGTGTTGCAAAACCTCTTTTTCTTGTACCTCACAATGTGCTAAGTATACTATTTAGCTGAGTGAATTGGCCATGTGATTATCCAGCAGTGAAAAGTTTATTTTTAAAATATACAATTTAACTACATAGATTGTTTCTTACAGGTGATGAAATTTTAAGAACTTTTAGCAAGTTGAAGCTCTATCTGCCTGTGATGCAAAACAATGCTTCTGGGTAGTTTGAGAATAATTATGTGCACAATGGGATTAGACAACACTTGAGCTACAGTGTTGGTCCTTCAGTCACCAAGAGGTTTTCTGCCAAATTTGTGGTCTGTTTTTGATTGAATGCACAGTGTGGTGCTGTTCCTGAAATGACATGGAAGTAAAACACAGAAGTTGAGAAAATTTAATGGAGCATACATATAACAATGTACACCGAATGATATAATTTCTTTAAAAGCACAATATGTAGAAATGAATGCATACTATCTGATGAGGGCCATGCTATGAGAGAAAAGAACCAGCTATCAATTTCCATAAAAATTTCAAAGTATAAATAGGACTGTGACAGTTATGGAATATCACCAATTCTTCCCAAGTGTCAGAGATTTTTATAATCGTTATTCTCTGGTTTGCTCCATTTCTAAGATCCAGCATTCATATTTCACATTTTTTGTACTATACATTCATTATCCCATTATTTCTAATACTGGAGATATTGTAAAGACTACTAGAACAGTTTAATCCCTTTTATTCCCATTTTTCTAATTTGACCACCCAAGTATGCCACTACAATGCTAGCACTGTGGGTAAGTTCTGTGTCAACTTTTATCATGACTGAATTTCCTTAGTAGGTGAATAGATATCCTTTATCTACAATGCATTTGTGGAAGAAAAAAAAGCTCTCAAGAGCTTAGCGATTAGAGCGAATGCCCACACAGTGTGACTTGCTGTGGTTTTTGATGGCTTTTGCAAAAGTAACACTGTATCTCATAGTATTCCAGGTGATCCTGGTCTAAACCAGGTACACACAGTTACTAGTTATACTGACAAGTATATCAATTACTTATTTTTTTACCTTCTTACAATGAGCTTTCTTTTTACAGCTTTTCCATACATGGAAGTGTCACTAGTGCATCGTAGTGTTTATGTTTTCATGAGGATGTATATAACACTCTTTTATTGGGCAATGTGGCCTCTAAAAGGATCTGTTGTGATTTTCTATGCTTCGTACAAAAGTTCGCCTTCAAAGGTGATAATAGGGGAGAGAGGCTTAAGTACAGAGACAGGTGGGAAAGTAAGGCAGAAAAGTGGTTAGAGGGATGCATAACTAGTTCTAAGAGTATCTGAAAAAACCATACAGAATCTACTATTCATAAGCTACACATACACACACTCGCGTGCACGCACTAATTTAATCGGAGTTACCTTAGACAGCATACTATGCTTTAAAAGGTGGCAGAATGAAAAATGCTATTGCCAGGTGTGGGGTACCTTCCTTCTAGTTGTCCATCAACTTATTAATCTGTTTTTTGTTAATTTATAGAGGTGAACCCAAAACATTGTGAGCATTAGGATAATGCTCATAATCATTTGACCTAGGTTATAGAAAAAAAAGTAGCTGGGGAGGAAAGGATTTATTGGGCTTACACTTCCATATTGCTGTTCATCATTGAAGGAGACCAGGACGGGAACTCAAACAGGGCAGAATCCTGAAGGCAGAATCTGTTGCAGAGGCCATGGAGGCATGCTGCTTACTGGATTTGTTCCACATGGCTTGCTTGGCCTGCATTCTTACAGAACTCAAGACCACCAGCCCAGAGGTGGTATCATTCACAAGGGGCTGGTTCCTCTCCCTCAATTACTGTTTAACAAAATGGTCTACAGGCTGGCTCACAGCCAAATCTGCTGGAGTCCTTTTCTCAGTCAAGATTTTCTACTCTCAGACAGTTATAGTTTGGGTCAAATTGACCTAAATCTTGCCAGCATACCATAAAACTTGGATTGAAACTAAACCCCTATCTTCCTGTCTAGCTTGATTGTCTGTAGGTATAATAAAAACCTTGACAGAAAGCAACTTGTGGAGGAAAGAGTTTATTTGGCCTAAATATCCCAATCAATCCATCACTGAGGGAAACAAAATTTCCGCCACAAAGAAGACCACAGGCCAATCCAACCTCAACTGAAGTTCTCTCTTTCCTGGTGTGTCAAGTTGACAGCTGTAGATTCACATGGCATTCTCCCTTGTCATTATTGATACATAATCTCATTACATCAGGCCATGGCTTTTCCTTTCTTGTTTGTCTCAAGATCTCCTATTAAAAATATTAAATTAAAGTCATAGCATAAAATATAACGATAAAAATCTTTTAACAATAAGGGCTTGTAAAATAGACAAACAAAAACAGCTTAACAATGACTTACTCTAAGAGAGAACAGTAGCACAGAACAAACATGTGTTGGCAAAAGCAAAGTTTAGCAATGTAGCTTCATGACCTTGCAGCTCAGTTTGACAACTGACATCCATTCACAAACTTCTGGTCTCTAGAAGCCTTGGGAAGTTTTGCTCCTCTGGCTCTGCCACCACAGTACACACAGCATGTTTGATATGTTCAGGCCACCTCCTCTGTTACATGTCTATCTCC
Organism: Bramus lutescens; assembly: GCA_001685075.1. NCBI lineage: Eukaryota > Metazoa > Chordata > Mammalia > Rodentia > Cricetidae > Bramus > Bramus lutescens. The sequence continues at coordinate 151,443 of LOEQ01002585.1, forward strand.
TCTCCTTGAAGGGTGTCCCACAGACTTGGTGTTATGTCCACGTCTCAGAATCCCTAATGAGACCTGGAGCTGGTTTTCTGATAAATGCAAGAGGGTCTTTGTTTAGCAAGCTTAAGCTCAGACCACAAACCTCCAGCATACTTATGCAGTGGATGAGAAGACAATGTGATCCCAAGTTCAGAAAAAGACAAGCTTTTAAAGGAGGAAATGCTGTAAGTAAGGGGGTACATGTCTTGGTGTCATGGGATTGGGTAAATAGGGAACAGAGTAAGAGGATTTCTGAAACCATTGGTCAGTTTTTACGTGCAAAAACCTAACAAAGAACCATAAATTACTCACAAGGTTTCTGAGAGGGCAGGATATCTTCAGAGATATCGGGACCTTGTTAACTTTTACTGTCTCACACCTTAATTGGCTGTCCAGTTGACTGTCCATTTTAAATTTCTCCATCACAGCACATTCCTGGAACTGAGGTGAGTCTTGGTTACCAGTTGTCTAAAATATGTTCCATCTTTTAAGATGGAGTCTATGACATCACATTTCAGTTAAATCTCGGGGTCTCACATTGGCAACTCCAATATCCCGAGATCTCCACAGCAATAACCTTTCCTACAGCTTCTTCTGACTTTTCATGGCACTGCACCTCAGCTTCTATATAAGACACCTTCAATCCTGGGTTCTCCATTGCAACTGAGGCGGTACCTTCACCAATAGCCTAGCCTGTTTTCTCACAGTGTCTATCCTCAGCTCCTATATGTGAACCCTTAATGCCTTCAGAATCAGTATCATGTGCCAAGTTCAGCTAGCAGCTTGATATTCAGCGTTGGCCTCCTCTAGCCTACACTTCCTGTGCAATGACTTTGAGAAATACATCTCAGAAAAATTCACATAAATAATAATTTTTTTAGATTAATCTTAGATGATTTTTTTTCATCTACAGCTAGCAAGCAACATTTGTCCTAGGAAAATAAAGTTTTCTTCTTCCACATCTTCTTATCTGAACTGTCACCAGAGATTGCAGCCCAATATATGGTGTTGTTTCATGATTCAAATCATCTCTTCAAGAAAACCCTTCACATGAGTGCACAGAGGTTTTTTATTTATCTGATTGTACATGCAGCCAAGCCAACAACAATGACAAACCATCAGCAACCCATCCTTTGTCATCTCGACACTCAATCACATCTCCTTATGCCACGCTTAATTTCCAAATAAAAACAATAACAAGATCATAATTCTTTCTAACATAACATAGTTATCTCACATGCAGTCACAAACACATTGAATAGTTAGAATACATAGCTAATTCCCTTGGGAGAATATTTGGTCTACTGTCTCATAACTTAAACAAGATAACACAGATTGACAACATTTTACCAGTGATATTATCTCAATTAATGTTACAGTACAAGAAAATAATTAGAGGAAATAAAGTTCAAATTTCAGCTTAATTTTTTATGTTTACAGAATAATGTTAATAAAATCAGGATAGAATTGCTCTCATCAATTACAATCTTTATTTCTGTAAGTGGGCATGTGGCCTTAACTGGTATTAATGAATCATTTCTATACTTCCCATTTTGTATTCCTTCTACCCTCACCAAGCCCTTCAGAAAGTCTGGGTTCTTTCAGTAGGCAGGTGAGCCTTCATCCCTGAAGAGTCTGTGCCCTTTGTTATTCTACCTGAGCTGTGCTGTAGTTTCCTATTGACCTTAACCAATTGACAGTATGATAATATCAAGAGATGCACTCCAGATATAATCATCCTTATTGCTTTCCCATTGTGGAAAAGCAGTCCTTTTCCCTTTTAATAGTTTGGATCAATCACCTTTCCTAAAAGTGTTGTTCCTTTATAACTTGTTGACTTAATGACATTAGTCACTCAGAGTTACCAGGGAGTAGCCTTAACTTCCGTACAACAGAACTGTTGTTCCCCTGGCCAAAAGATTTCCTTCTCTGGAACTAAAAGTTGTAGACCACCAGGAGGAAACAGGACCATACATTGGATGCATACACTGCTTTCTGAGTAACTCTGCTCCATCCCTCCATCCTCCCAGGAGATACTGTCACCTACTTAGTCTATGTCTGTGTCCTTAATAGGTCACTAAACTCTTTTCTCAAGCAACCTCTCTCAGGCTGGTGGGAAATTTGCTAAACCAGTTAATTTCATGAGCATAAATCCTCTGCTTCACTGCTTTTGCTGTGAATTCCTTGATCTAAAGTGATGCTGTAAGAAATGCTATGATGGTGACTCAAGTGTTCTGAAAATCTGTGGATGGTCATTTTAGGCAGAAGCATTACATGTAGGGAAGTCAAGTCCAAAACCAGAATAAATATCTATTCTGGTAAGGACAACACATTCCTTTTTTCACAAAGGAAATGGCTCAATACAGTCAACATGTAACCAGGTTTACTGCCTGTTCACCCCAGAAAATGGTGCTACTTTGGGAGTTCAGTGTTGATCTCTGTTTCTGGCAGTGCTGGAACTCAGCAGCAACAGCAACTAGTTCAGACTTGGGGAAAAGCCCATTTTGTAAAATCCATGCATAATGTCAATATCTGCCACCATGACCATTTTGTTTTAGGTCCATTCAAAAATGGCAGTGATGGCCTGAGAAAGAGTCAGGCTACTCAGACAGGGTCCAAATGCGGTGGGCAGGAAAATGGGGAAGAGGACTGGATAAAGAAGGGTTAATAAAATTGTATATTATATATGAAATTGTCAAGGAAGTGTCATTCTAAGTAAAATATATAAAATAAAATACACTGATGTAGGAGGGTCATCTGTCTATGTGTTACTTTCATTGGTTAATAA
>LOEQ01002586.1:0-12226 GCA_001685075.1 Bramus lutescens
CTTCCTTCCTTCCTTCCTTCCTTCCTTCCTTCCTTCCTTCCTTCTTTCTTTAAAAGAGGGCTCCAATTTTAAACAATCCTCAGTTACCTCTTTAAAAGAGAAAGATGGAAGTATCTTGGCTCCCTGAGCCTTGGCTCTGGCTGCTGACGTGACTGTGTGTTCCAGTTAGCATTCGCTGAATCCAAAGGAATGATAGACTGGGAAGTGGTTTCTAGTTTTCCCACTGCCTCATCAGCAGAATCGAAGGCTGTATTCCAGTTCCTGGGGCTTTATTGCCATTGAAGATGGAGTCAGAATAGAGCACACCTGAGTCCTTAGCCTAGGTCAAGTCTGCAGACCTGGTAGATGGAAGACTTGACTTTTGGCAGCTAACTATGGATGATTTCATCAGGAGGTAATTATGGAGAAATGGAATTTGAACTCCCTTAAGGATGATTGTTGTGAATAACCACACTTGAGAGACTATGCATCAGGCCTCACCACTTCTAAGTCAGGCATAGTCTTAGAAGTCAATAGGAAAAAAAAACCCAAAACAAGAATGACTGGGGTCTGGGGAGATTTCTCAGTGGACAAAGTGCTTGCTACCCTTAATTCTAAGCCTCACCAACACATAAAAAGATGGGTGTGGCCATGAGTATCTGTGATCCAGCACTGGGAAAGTGGTGAACGAAGGAGGAGCCTGGAGGCTTGATGCCCAACCATTCTAGCCGAATCAGTGAGCATCAGGTTTAGCGAGAGACTCCATTTTAATAAATAAGGTGAAAGCAATTGAGGGAGTCACTTGATGGTCATCTCTGGCCTTAATGTATATGCAATGTGTGCATGCACCCACATATGCATAGGCACATACATGAAACATACACATGTAACACATCCACACACACATGCACGCATACAAGTATGCACACAAAGAGCTACTGCTGGATGTAGGTTGAGAGGGTGGTTGTATGGCTGGACAGTTCACTCAGCAGTATCTTTGTACATCTTCCACTTTGTTGGAAATTCCACAGCCAGGCAGCATCATAACTCAGTCAGCGGAGAGGGTGTCACAGATGCTGTGCAACCATGGTGAGCTTTATCCTCTGTGCAACGATGTGGGCACAGGAGGCCAGCAAACATTTCTCTGCATTGGGGTCTTTATTGACTCTTCTGATAAGTGTTCTGTGATCACATATTCATACACATTCCCACTGCTAGAATGGATGTTTACAACCAAAAGATACCTACCCATTACAGCAGGACAGCACTTTCCCTGGGAGTGCATGCCCACAAGCCCACAATTCTTTCTGTGTGTGCCCTTGCACATGATAGTAATTTATCAAGAGAGTGTAATTATGCCATTGGAAAGTGTTTAAATTGGATCATCAGGGAAATGCTGTTGAGCCTCTCAAAATAGGCCAGGTGTGAGCACAAAGTAATGAGAATGATATTTACATTTTTATATAGAGGTACAAAATGAAAACAAGGACTCTGAACTCTGACTTCTCTCCCTCCCCAGCTTAACAGAATAATTGAAGGCATAGCCCTAGGTACTTACTGCTGCAGGGTTCTTCTCTTTTTTATTTATAAACACCTCCAAGGGCTCCTATTTCTTTTTAAATATGGTTGGTGCATAATAGTCACATTTCTGAGTTCAGTATGAGGTTTGGTACATGAATACATGGGTTAATGACCGAATAAGGCTAATGAGCAGATCCTATCTTAAGTATGTACCAGTTATTTGTGATAAAATATTCAAAAACCCCTCTTCGTTCTACTGTGAGACTCGCGGTACTTTGCCGGTGGTTCTAATAGCCTGACTGTGTGACAGAAAGTCCCGACCTCTTCACTGTAAATGCTAGAAGCCACTGACCAGTCGCTCTTCATCTCCTCTCTCTCCCTTCCCTAGAATCTAGCAAACATTCCTACTCCATGTTTCTGTGAAACAATAATTTTGGAACTCATGAGTGAGCGAGGTTGTCTGCTACTTATTTTTAGGCACTTGGCTTATTTTCCATATCATAATGATTTCCCATTCCAGCAACGTGCCTGCAAATACAGTATTTCATTACTTTCATGGCTGAGTAACATTCCTCTGTGTATATGTATGTTTTATTTATCCATCCTTTGGTGCATCTTGGGTTGATTTTTTTTAATCTCCACTATTGTCAATAGCGTTAAAACAAACACAGAAGTACAACTATCACTTCAGCATATTGATTGCCTGTACCCCAGTAGTGGGGTAGCTGGATTATAAGTTAGCTTTATTTTTAATTTTTTGAGAAACACTCATACTGCTTTTCATAATGGTTTTTAGCTTACATTTCTACCAATAGTGCGCAAATGATTTCTTTTCTATTTACCCTCACCGATGCTTATCTTTCAGTTTTTTGATTGTCATTATCTTAACCAGCAGGAGGTATGGTATCATCTAGTCATGGTTTTGTGTTTCTCTGGTGTTTAGCTGTATTGCATGCTTTTTGAATATCTGTTGCCCATTTGTGTAACTTCTTTTGAGAAATGTCTGTTCAGGTTTTCTGCATGCTTTTAAAAGTTTGAATGTTTGAGCCTGAGCACCTTTGTGTTTGGGATATTAAATTCTTATCAGATGTGTTATGGTAGGATGTGAAGTATTTACCAAAAAGGCTTATGTGTTGAAGTTGGTCCCTCAGCTGGTGCCACTGTTGGAAACGGATCGAATTCTGCGTGTGCTAACTCCACCACTAGTGAGCTCTCAGCTCGGTGGACTGTCAGGGTCTTGTTAGAAGAAATAGGCCAACAGGGGTGTACTTTTGAAGGGTGGGTCTTGTCCCAGACCATTCTGCTCCCTCTTCTTACTTCCTGGATGCTGTGAGGTGAACAGCCTCTTCATCCACACCCACATGCCAACCAAGATCTTCTTCCCTGCCTCGGGCCCAAGTAACGCAGTCTTTGAATCACTAAGTCTGAAACTGAACCAAAAGAGAGCCTTTCTCCTTTCAGCTGCTTTTCTTAAAGAACCACACCCCTCATCCTGTAGATTGTCTCTTTGTCCTGTCATTTCCTTAGTTGTGCAGAGAACTGTAGTGTATGTGATCCCATGTCTATATTTGGTTTTGTTACCTGTGCTTTTGAGGTTTTATTAAAAACAATATCCTGGCCTACACCAATGTCACAGGGCTGCTTTCATGTATTTTGTTGCAGTCATTTCATTGTTTGAGCCTTACATGAAATCCTTCGTCTGCTTTGAGTTAGTTGTTCTTTGTAATTGATGAAAGACGTGGGTCTAACTAATTTCATTCTTTTGCATGTGTTGGTCTAATTTTCCCAACACTGCTGACTGAAGAAGTTGTTGTTTCTTGCTTTTTATCTCTAGAGAAGGAAATCTCTTCTGGCCTGAGGTTGGGCCATGACCAGAGCAGCAGTTTCCTTCCTGGGTCCTCTCGATGTGCACCCTGTCACCTTCAGAGTGACCTAGGCACTGAGCTGAGGCAGGCATACAAGCACAGCCCATCGCACCAGGTGACAGGCTTTGTTGTCATAATTTCTAAACACATTCCCAGAAAAGCATCAGTCAGGTCACCAACTTCTATCACTTTTCAAGAACTGTTATGTCAGGGCTGGAGAGCTGGCCGGGTGGTTAAGTGGCCTTACTCTTACAAAGGACCACAGTTCAGTTGTGAGCACCCATTTTGAATGGCTTCCAACCACCTGGAACTTCAGCTCTGGAGGTTCCAATGCCCTCTTCTGGCTTCTGTGGGCACCTGCACGCAAGTGCACAAACCCTCATACAAGCACACATACATATGCATAAATTAAACAATTAAACATCTTACCTCATTTCTAAAGTACTGCTTCCCTTCCTTACATCCCACCTCTGGCTTCCAGACAGGGAGTTAGGAACGGAGCCACAGACTCTGCTGAGTTTCTTAGTGGAACCTTCAGGACTGCCGAGTAAACTTGGGCTTCTGCAGCATCGGCATTTCTGTCATGTCAGCTGCACATACATTTCAAAAACTGCTATTTCTCTTCGAACGCGTCACCTTAGGACTCCATGAACTCAGTCCAACAATGATGATAGTGTTCAAAATGCCCACACGTCTCTTCTGAAATTGTCCCCCAGAGCTGGTTGATAAATCATGTAGGAAGCAGTCTTTCTGATTGGACATCATTAAGCAGCACACCGCCTCATTCGGCTTTTGTTTTGTTTTTATGCTGTTTGGTTGGKTTTTTTTTCCCCTCCTAAATCAGTATTGCACAGCTGCGTCATCTACATTTGTTTTTTGTCCTTAAAACATTTCTCATAATCAAACCCATCTTCAAAGGATGAATATATTTACTGAACACCGGTAGTGCAGCACTCGAGAAAAACGCCATAGGCTCTGAAAGCGATCCCTCAAAGCTCTATGAATTTTTTAATGGCAGCAGCATTTGCTGTGTGTAGGAAGTCCCAAGGAGACTTCATCAGAATGAAAAACACTTGTTCAGGGGTGCAACTCCTAATACATTGGTTAAAAAGGAGTCTCACAGGACTGGGAAATTGGGATAAGTTAGTGTTCAAAGACTATCTCCCTGAATCTGGGATCGGAGATAAATGGGCCCTGTCCTTGCTCGATGGCCCTAGCTTTCTGATTCCTCACATTTAAAATGAAAGGTTTAGATTAGATGATCTCTAAGGATGTTTTTGAGCTTCGCTATACTATGATTCACTCATCAAACATGTATTGGGCAACTACTGTGTTCACACTGTTTTAGAAAAAGTGATACTGATATTCCTGTTCTCCAAGGCTACCTGGCATGTCCGTGGTGTGTAATGTTTACACCATCAGTATTACCATATGCTGTTCTCTCAAATGTTGTACAACACAATCATGCCATTGCTATGTAAACTATCCCTGTCCACTAAATACTTTTCTCTTCTAGCTCAAAAGTTTATCTTTATCCTAACCACTTCACAATTAATTGGGTCTTGTCAAATGGCTTGAATCTGCTTGATCAGCTTAGGACAGAGGCCAATTGTCACTTCTAGGCCTGATTTGGAAGTCCTATCCTATATAAACTTTGCCCCATTCTTTCCGACTGGCTGCAAATTGAAAACAGGACTGGAGTAATACAGAGTCCAAAGAGGGGAAGAACCCCAAGTGGCTGTATGGAATGTGGGTATCCACTCTGTATCCTGTCAAGCTGCATTGTGACATCAGGGAGAAATGGGACGTAGTCTGTTAATCCACTCCAGTTTGGGGATTCCTTGCCACAGTGATTAGGTGGCTCTATTTGGTTTATTTACCTTATTAAAGGAGATGTCTCAGGTCTCCAGGTAGTGGTAGGAGATGTAGGGAGCCAGTGTCAGTGTGATCCAAATGAGCAAAATGTTAAACGAGCCCTAGGAGGAGAGAAGTCAATGTCCATGTACGAGGACAAGAAAGAATGCTTTGTGAGGGGACAGGGACAGTCCGCTGAGAAGCAGACAGCTGTGTGACTCCACAGGGTATTTGCTTTTTGTTTATTTATTTTTAATTTCATGATTGTGGTGGAGGTATGATCCACCACTTTCAGAAATAATAGGTTAGTAATGACCAAGCAGTCCTTTTTGCCAGCACTTACAGAGCAGTACATAGTCTTTTGAGACTGTCAGTCCAAAGGGAAGTCTGAGCAACTGGTCCGAAGGCTATCTGAAATGCCTGTTCTACGACACGACTGTCTTTTGTCCAGAAGGTTCAGAATTGGATGCTGTGCTGACTAGTGGTTTAAAATGCCCATTTTTTTTTTAGGAGTTAAGACTTAGTCAATAGTTTTAAAGATAAAATCTAAACCGATGCCTAAAGTAATTTAGAAACCAATTTTTGGTACTTTTAGCGCATTTGTAAGGAGAATGGCACTAATTAAAATTAGTGCCATGGCAGGTGGAACAATATGAATACACCAAGTCCTGTGTTAATGTCTGAAATTTATAAATCTGTCACTTTAAATGATAGCAGGGATTTTACAAATGTGATCAGCTAGTAATCTTGGTACGAGAAGACTATCCTCTATTAAATGGAAAAGCCCAACTTAATCACAAGGAACCTCATGGAAGTAGAAGACATGTCATAGTGGGCGAAAGAGAGGTGATACCAGGAAGCAGATGAAGGTGAGGATGGGGCACGGACCTGGAAGCAGACACGTGTTTACCCAAGCATTAACTCTGAAGAGGAATGGCAAAGGGGAGAAGGCAAAATGGAGAACTCTGCTCTTTGCAAGGCCAGAGCGTGAGAGTATCTCTCAGATAGGAAAATGTTTTGGCGTTCTCGTATCTAAAACATAGGAAGAGGCTTGGGGTGTGGCTCAGTGCAGGGCATGTGTTATGTATGCAGAAGACCCTGTTCCATCTCTAGCACTCCAGAAAGTAAACAAAATAAAACATAGGACAAATCCTTGTAAAATAGTAAGACAAAGATAGAAAAATAAAATAAAAAATAGGGGAAAATTTGAACGAATACTTTTTTAAAGAAAAAAACCAACATTTTCTAATAAGTATACAAAAGACACTTAACCATAGTGCTTATTTTTTTTTTATAGAAACACTTTCTGACATGGAGTTGTTATCCCTAGAGATACTGTATTGCTAGGAATATACCAGACAATTTGCTCTACTACTGTATCTTTTATTGAAAACCAACCTGTCTGGATCTTACCCCCAACATCCTTTTCAAATAGTTTGCATCTGTATTGCAGTTTTACACATGGAGGGGGCAACTTTCTGGAGACAGTTATCTTCCTCTACCATGAGGGTCCATGGATTGAACTCAGGTATTTAAGATTAGTGGCAAATGCCTTTTCCTAATGAACTATTTCACCCCCTACCCTCAATCTCCTTTATCTCTCACATCCTGGACCACCACTCCCCTTCCTCAGTCATCCACTAGCCAGGCATCAGACAACTAGGAACACTCCTGCACTCCATAAACTACTGATACTTCCATATACCACTGCTATTGTTTATATACCTTGAAAAGTTCTATAGATTATATCGCCCATAGACTATTGGCATTATACAGACTACTATTACTCTCCATAGACCATTGATATTACAAATAGGGCACTGATATTACCAATATACTACTAATATTAACCAGAGACCCCTAACAACTGGTTTTGAGACAGGTCTCTCTATCTAGCACTGGCTGTTCACTATGAAGACCAGGCTGGCCTCAAACTCACAGAGACCGACATACCTCTGCATCTTGAGTGTTGAGATTAAAGGTGTGAGCCAACAAGTCTGGCTCCAGTTCCAACAACTGATATTATTTAATAGGGACCACAGACCACTGGTATCCATACACCACTTATCTTACTGGGTCTAGCCAATCATAAACCTGCTTGCCTTGTCTTCCCATGACAACCACAATAAATTCTCTGCCCAGGCCTTCTACTTTCCCTCTGTCTCTCCACACCCCCAGTGCTTTTCTTGGTATACCCCAGGACATTGTGCTGTGTTGTCTGTTTCTAGAGGGCCATGTGCATAATCACACTTGTGTATCCTTTGATACCTGAATGAAACAAAGTCTAAGTTCTCTTAAAACACTGTTAAATCCATTAGAAATACACACACACACACAGCAACAAACCACACACACAAATCAACCCCACAAAGTACCACAAGTAGAGTGGAAAAGACTGAGAACGGCAAGTATTTTTAAGAGTGTAGAACAATGACAACTTCTATGTATTGCCTGTCTTGCTGGTGGATGTGCAAACTGACAAAATTATTTTAGAAGGTGGTTTGGCAGCACCTGCTAAAGTTGAAGATTTATACACCCCATGTTCTGTAATTTCCACTCTAGAAATAGACTTAACAGAAATGTAGAGACTATGCATTAAAATCTACAAGTGAGGATATTGAATGTCATAACAGCATTGAACTATCCCTTACACTCATATAGAGTAGAGTGAATAGGTTTTTGATGGCTTGTAAGCAGGATAGAATACCGCTGGACCATGAAAATGAAAGACCTTCAGTTACAACAATAACTCACAAACATAGTGTTGAGCAGAGGAAACCCGACACAAAAAGGTATGTGGCCTATGAATATATTTAATATGAAGCTCAAAAATACAAAACAGCAGTCCGTGGTGATATTTAGTTGGGATAATAGCTCCACATTGGTCTGGAAGCTCGTGACTAGGAGGATCATAAGAAAGAAGACAACTTTTATTTTAAGACTGTTGTGTTTCCTGGAGTCAGGGATGGTCACACAAGTGACCCTTTGTAAAAATCTAGAAGTGTGTACACTATAAGATCAGTGTATGAGCATTATACTTCCAACAAAAATGTTGGAAAAGTCAATGAGAATTCTTATGTACAGAGTAATCACTACAGGTATATAAGTTGTATTATAAATACTTAAAATAATTTATGAACAAAACTTGTTCTGGCAGGGGAGCAAATTACTGGAACACCTGCGCCGTCACCTTAGGAGCTCGATTTGATTTTGTGAGCCTGTTTTTATTAAACGCTGATGACTGGTCATGAAGCTGTTTGGTTATTACTGGAATCAGAGGAAATTGGGTTGGGGAGGCTCCCCTTGGAGAGCGGGCGGTTCATTTGGAGTTGTGTTTTACTCTGTGTCCTTGGCTAGGTGCCACTTACTGCTATAACTTAGTCTTGTTGAGTCTATTTACCTAACACCGGGGACAGCGATAATAATACTGATTTCCTCAATGAGTTGTGAGAATCAGTGGAACAATTTGTGTGAAGGACTCTGCATGGTCCCTGGCACTCAGTAAGTGCTCAGCTAATATTCATGATTGCTGGTTTCTGACAATCTAGTTGTGTGAGGTGGTGAGGGGACAAGGGTTGTTACAAAGAGGAGTGTTTGCACACAGTTTAGCTCCCATCCACCCTTGGGTTAATCCTTGGGTGAGTGTTATTTTGGTTGTCAATGTGTTCTTCTGGGATTAACCCAAACCCAAGCTGCTAGGTAACACCTGTGAGGGATTTTTATTGAGTGAATCATTTGGGGGACCCACCTCAAATCTGGACCACACTTCCTTGAGGCAGCTTATAAAAAGGGCATGGAAGAAGGAAGCAGGTTTGCCCTCGATCCCTCTGGCAAGTTTTCTCACTGGCATCCGAGCCTACTTCATTGGGACTCTGGCATATACCAAAGACCACCTGAGACGTTCAGCCTCATGGACTGAACAATTTCCGGATTTTCAGACTTTGGCTTATGTGATAGCCATTGTTGGAATAGTCAGACCTCAGCCTGTAAACCACTCTAATAAATCCCATTTACATAGGGATTTTATCTTTATATTTGTATCTATGTCTATGCCTATCTTAATCTATATGTTACCAATTTTAATTTTCTAAGTCTAACTGAGCATCAAAACCAGAGAGCTCAAGGCCAGTGCTGACTAAAAGGCCAAATTAACCTTCCTAGGGACCAGAAGTATGGTGCTGTATTTATCTGCTTGTCTAAAATATAGATAGCTCCTCAGAAAATAATTGTGATGTTAAAGGAAATTTCTGAGACCTGAAATCAGAGCTGTATTAAAGTATGCGTATGGGGATATTCACTGTTTGTAAAGTACAACCAAAGATCAAATACATGTATTTATCAAAGTGTAAAAATCTGTCTTTAAAGCCAGATGGGCTTCTGGGTTACCCAGGAACTGCACACAACTGTCCCCTAAGCGTTTAGCTTGTCAGTCTAAATACCTCTGTTAACTGGGCTCTGCATCCGGCCTCGCACACTTCACCACGCCACCCTGGAGATTCACCAGCGGCAGCCTCAGAAGCCAGAAGTCATTACAGGATGGCCAGGTGCCAGCTGTTTGTTTCCTGTAACTCATTGCAGACTAATGAAAATCACCACATGAAATCTCCCACACATGAAACACCTCATTCCACTTCTGCAGCCATGACTGGGGGTGTAGACTGAGGAGGGAGATAGGATTACTGAATGTTTGGTTGAGGTCTGCTAAGCTGGCCACCGCTGCCTTTAATTCTCTCTTCATACTCTACATGTTAATAGGAAACAAGTAATAAAATTCAAGAAAAACCAAAAAGAAGTCAACAGAACCTGACTATGTCATGACTTCCCCAGCAATGGATGGATTTTTCTAACTCTCCAGAGCAACCCCATGAGACTTGTTTATGTGAGAAAGAAGTGACTTTCTCATCAACATTCTGAAACCTGTATTTAAAAAGCATGGTTTTCATTCTTCTTAATTGATAAACAGTCATGAACATCCAGACAAAGGAAGACCTGAAAATCTCTTGTTCCCTGTCTCTTCAAGCTTGATACATTTTGATTCTTTCAGGCTGATTTCACATAAAATTAGAAAAGAAGCAAAATTTGGCTTCTTGAGAAGGATGGCTTCTAAGAGTTTGCAGAGATTTAAAGTGAAACAGGCCAAGCCATGTGGCTTCATGAAATGGATGTAAGAACACAGACCGACAGGTGTCTTCAAGGCTCTCTCTAGGCCTTGCTCTTCTGTTCTCCAGAGGAGTTCAGCCACACCTCTCTTCCAACCCCAGCAATGTGGAATGAACTTCCCTGTTCAACAGCTCAACCCAGAGGTCTCAGGAGACCTTAAAACACATGTAGACTCAAACTCTTCACTTTGTCCACACCTTGATTTTCTTCCAGTCTTTCTTTATCCAGTAGTTAATCCCGACCCTGGGAGTCCATTTCATCCCTCCCTTCCCTCTTGTGAAAGATGGTGCTTGTCTTGTTTCCCATCCATTCCACAGAGTTCTCAGAACCACCCAGTCCTACCTGGTTGTGATGGATCAGCCCGACTCCATCTTAAGCTTAGAAACCATCTTATTACAAGGTCAAAATGAGTTTATTCCTATTTTCTGTAAAACTTGGGTTTGATCATGTCTTGATCCATTTTCTGGAGTTTGACATGTTCCATACCATATACCCTGACCTCCACCCTGATAAGATGTTTTGCCAAGTTCCTATGTAATCAAAAACCCTTGGAAACCCCCTAGCCTTGCATGCTTTTTTGAACTATATAAACCCGACCTTTCCCTATGTTTGATGCTATTTTCACAAACCTTGATTTAGGGAGATAGTCCTGTCTGACAGAAAATAAAGCTTTCTTAGCCTGAAGAATTTGGGTAACAGTCTTTACTCTCCATTGGTGGATTAACAGTTGCTACCATTGCTCTGTTCTACACCAAGGTGACACCTTCACATAGAGTTCATCTCCTAAGATTACAGCTAGTTATCTGGGATCCATCTGCCCTATTTTCTGAATGCTGGTGTGATCAGGTCATGTTCTTTCTCTTGCCATTTGGTGGTCTGCATGGCTTTCAGGATAAACAACAAGAACTCTTTTCTTGTAAGTCCAAGATCACCTTGCCTCACACTGACCCCTTGTAGGTGTTGACCCTCATGTCTTTTTTTATTAACCTTTTATCTTGAAGTTTTTTAAACTTACAGAAATATTGTGAAAGTAATACAGAGATTTCTTGTATATTGTAATTGTCATTTCTTAAATAGTAAACTTTATATTGTTTAATCATTTTTCTGAACTCTGAAAGTATTATGACAAATAAACCCATATGAAGATCTTATTGTATTTTAACCTTGCTTCAGTCCTTTTTGAAAACATCTTTCAAAATTTTACTAATGTCCCATAATTTATTCTTTCACAGAAAAAGAAAACAAACCCACTCACCCAGGATCACAGACTCTGTATAGACTCGTTTTCTCTTTCATCTCTTTAATTTGCAACAACTTCTTCATCTTCTAAGGCCTTGAAGTCTTCCAAGAGCCTTGACTAGTTACTCTGTAGGATGTCTCTAAGCTGGGTTTTGTCTAATAATCCTCATGCTTGGACACAGGTTATGCATTTTGGCACAGCTATCATAGGAGTGATTCTGTGTTTTATTAATGCATAATATCAGGAGGTACATGACAGCCATTGGTCCTATTCCTTCCAGTGCAATGTCTACTTTGCTTACATAATTAAACACATGCCTTATCAGATTTCTTCACTACAGAGTTACTAATCTGTTTTTAATAAATATCTTATGCATGGGGTGGGGGGAAGGTTTCCCTAAGACTATGTAATGAACTTGTGTCTTTCAATATGAAGCCACTGTTAATTCTTTGGTAATTATTATTATAGTAGTTTCTAAGTGATGATTCTTTCATGGACTTAAAAAATACCATACCTTCTGCCTCAGTACCTTTACACATGTTATATCTTTTGAAATACCTGGACTAATTCCTCCCTCCTTCTCACCTACTTAATTCTCATTCTTTTT
>LOEQ01002586.1:27578-41504 GCA_001685075.1 Bramus lutescens
CTTTCTCCCAGCATTCAGTTTAGTTTTCCCCACCTATCTACCCTATCAGGCCAATCCAGTTTTTTTTTATTAACCAATGGTACTCACAGCATACAGAGGGGAATCCCATATAACCTCCCCTTTTCTGTTTAAATAAAAAGGAAGGTTTTAACTTTAACATAGTAAAATTACATATAACAAAACAGTTATCAAGCAAGAATTATAGTTACAATATTTATATCTGTTTTATCTTTTATAATAACTAAGGAAAACTATTATTATTATTATCTACTCTTCAACTCTATCAAAGACTCCAGAAGGACATAATATTACCTAAGTAAACAGGAAGCATATTGTAGTCTTTGAAAGGTTTGAAGAATTCCTATCCATCTGAAGTATATCTTTATACCTCTAGAAAATCTAACATGACTACAAGCTTGACTATTATAGATGACTTTCTATTAACCTATATTTCTGAATTATACATTATATTTTTAAATGAGCTGCACAAACACAATACCTTAATCAAGAGCAGAAATAKACATATAACAAAATTGACCTTAAATTTGTATCAATAAACCAAGATCGATACCAATGCAAATCTCTATAGTATATCCCCTTTAAATATAAACAAACATTTATAAACAATATTTGGGAATTTNGACCTTAAATTTGTATCAATAAACCAAGATCGATACCAATGCAAATCTCTATAGTATATCCCCTTTAAATATAAACAAACATTTATAAACAATATTTGGGAATTTGGATGTAGTTCTCTTCAAACTGCTTCATGCTTTTTATTGTATAAAGTAATTCTTTGTGGGGTGTTCAAGGTGACCTTTCGGGGGACATCTTGGTCCATCAAACCACATTAGTCTAGAAGGATTCCACAGGTTCTCATCTTCTGTGGAAGCAAAAGAAGAATCTCTTTTTCAAGAAGAACCTTTTTCAAAGCAACATATCCTTAGACTCATATTTTGAAGTCAAGACACCTTTAAGATATATATGTTGTTTACTTAGCTCCTTCAGTCAAAAAAAATCAAAGAAAACACACACACATATATATGTATATATATATATAATCCAAACTCTCTATGTATATTCCATCTTTATGTGGCTTATTTTTTTACTCTATTACTTTTTAATATTTATTTTATTATCTTTACTTTTTTAATCTATGACTGTCTGTACTCTGTCTCTTTAAAGATGGTACTCACAGCATACAGAGGGAAATCTCACATCAGAGAGTATCATTTTCTTTAGTGATGTTGTTTACATAAAAAAACTTCCACCTAGATTCACACCAAGCAACTCTGATTCAACCCAGTGGGTCATTTACAAAAATAGGAAAGGAACCTATTGGTAAGATCAAGGTGTCTAGGGGGATTGTGGTGGCCTAATGGTAGACGATGGAGGGGTGAATATGATCACAATATATACAGGTATAAAACTGTCAAAGAGTAATATTGTTTTAAAGTGAGGGTCCCTAAAGAACTAGAAGAAAGAACAGGAGAGAGAGAGAGAGAGAGAGAGAGAGAGCGAGCTGGGGGAGAGACGAAGAATTGTAATACCATTAACAAGTTCATTAACAAGTTAGGTGACAATATTTAATCTACAAAAAAAGTCATAGTACAAACAGGAAGTAAAATCAGACCATTGGGGTTGACAATTCCATGCTGCAGATGGCTGATAGACTTTAGAGTCTAATTGTGACACCAGCCAGCCCTGGTTTATGACATACACAACCTGATGGTTAAATAATCATGTGGCTCAATTAGTATAGCTATGGGACCCTTAATGTCTACATTCCTAATTTTCTGTCTACTTAGAAATATGCCCTAAATGCTACTTGAAGGTAGCTTTCTGCATCCTGTGTATGTAGCCATTTTCCCAGGCTGCTGCTGGCCTTGCACCGTAATCATTCTGACTGTCTGAGACATTTGCTCTTACAATGCCATCACCATTTACTGCTGCAAGTGACGATAAGTGACATCGAAATGCTCCCCCACAGCTCTTACCAGCTCTTTTCATAAAGCAAGGAGGCCATAAATCAGGCAGATGTTAACCGTCCCTGCTGAAGCTGCATCTCTGGCTCGGGCCTCAAGTCTCTGGGCTGGCACGGATTTGAGGGTGGGACTGCTTTAAGCTTGTCTTCCTTCCATGGCATAAGGGACAGCATTAACCGAGAATCACAGACTCGGGGTCCAAAAGCCCCACAAAAACTAATGAACTGTAATGTTTTTACAGAGATGAGGGAATAGAAGCATAATTTATGGAAATTGTTTTTAACATCACTTTAAGCCACCGCGTGGTCTGCTTCTTTGTGTGTGAGTGGGTGAGGTCCGCAGGGAGCAGCTGCTACCTCAGCTCTGCAGGGGTGGTGTGTGTCATTGCTAAGAGCCTTCAAACTAGTGAAATGAGATTGTTGAATATTCAGCAGACGTTGATTTGACTTAAATAATTCAATGTCTTGTAAAACCAGGGGCTAATCCAGAGAGATCAAAATCTTCTTACTATCCAGATTTCCCTCTGTTTCTCCTGGCTATCCATTAGTTTCTGGCTATTTTCATACCATATATGATTTCTCCTTTCTTTTAAGAGACCCCCCCCCTTTGTAATCTATAAAGCCCACACTTACTTTCTCACATGGGTGGTTCTTAGAGCATTGAGAACTTACTGTTTCCCAAGATTATCTTGGTAATTCCTGTATAGGTTTTCTACAAGATTTCCCCTATCTTTTACCAGAGACAGAAGCAAGCAGGCTGGTTATTAATTATTATTCAGTCACAAATTGGCAGTGTCTTTGTTTGATATCAGAATGTAAATCTAACAGACATACCAAGCCATCTAAAATGTAATAGAACAGTGTAAGCCCAGCTTTTCTCCCACAACAATTTTGCAATATTGATGTTCTCTTAACCCTAATTGCTCACAGCACTTTGTTACAAGATCTTATCCTAAGAGTGGGGACTGCCTTGCTGGGCCTCGTACTGAGGCTCTGATGGACCTAGAGGTCTGGGGGCCATTTTGCAGAGAGTAAACAAATCCCCTTCACTGAAGGCTGCAGGTTTTGAGCCGCTTCTCCACTAAGTCTGGGTCCCATCCTGGAGCTGAAAAACATTACTAACCATGTCCCTGTCTGGCAGATAAATCTTGCTGTCATCATGCCTGTCACCGGCTGCATCTCACATGCCCTCGGCTGTCCATTGAAGAAGGATTACCTCTCTAGATGAGTGGTAGGCCTGAATCACTCCTGCATACATCACCCAGGCAAACCAGACCACGCCAGGAGTGAATGCACACCCTGAGGCAAGAACTCTCCAGGGGTTCTTCTGTTGAAGCTGCTTTAGTGCTCATCATGGCAACCTCCCTAACAGTGGTCTGGTGGCTCAGTGTTGCAAGTCTGCCTGTAGCAAGGAAAGATGGGTTCTATCTCTCTAGAGTGACTTTTAAAAGCCCCCGAATTTAGAGAAAAAAGTAAAATGAAAGGTCAGACATCATCTAAATCAGATTTGATGATTATTAAAGTTTGCTGCAGTTATTCTTAAAAACCCACCTCAGGATCATGTGTGAGATATCAGCTTATAGAGTTCCCAGAGAAGACAATCAAGATCAATCTCAACACCCCGTTTTCTCGGCAAACAGATACTTACTTTTGTTGAGTGCCTACTGCATACTGAATACTACTAGGCAAAGTCACTAAAATGTACAAAAAGAACAAGATGGGACGATGTATAAAAAAGCACGCCAGCTCTTTGGTCAACAGCGTTGAGCTACATTGAGAATAATGCAACTGTAACTGTTTCCATAACATCAAGATTCTTTTTAGGAATGTCTCAATCTCCCTGTGTGAGACGGAATAAAAGATAACAGATGCACTAAATGTTTCATACTTAACAGTGCCCTGGTACCAAGGCCCTTGGTGTGGGCCTAGAATCACCTTGTCTTGCTGGAGTCACTGAATAGAGCACTGAGCTTCCTGTCTTGTTCATCTTAGCTAGGCCAGTAAGATGGACTGAGCTTTTGCCTCTCACTGATGGCCTCAGAGGCTGGTAGCCCTGTGAACTGCCTGTTTGCTGGAGTTGTTCCGATTTTCACCTGAAAGCAAACCTGTACAGTCCTTCCTGCCTCATTCCGGAAAACGAAATATAAAGCTTTTGACATTATTGTTTCTAGAATTCTAAAGTTAAAAAAAAGATACTAGTCAAAGTTCTCTTATGACAAAAGATTGCTTTCATATAAACTCAAGACCAAAGTATTTTACCGTCTAAGTTTAGATTGATTGTGGACTCCTGGGATTTTGATCAATACCAGTGAGACATTTTCCATTTGACACATTCAGAATTTTGGTGTGTGCATGCGCATTTGCACATGAGCACATGTGCTCCTGTGTGAGGGTGTGTGCGGGCAGGTGTCCATCAGTATCAATGGCTGCTCGAGTTAGGAGAATTACATTCCTGGTTCTGTGTGAGAAGGATGCATTTGCAACATAAAACAGCTCTCATTTTGTTTTAAAAACGAATAATGTTAATTGTTCTGAGAACTGTACTTTCTTTCCTCTCAAAATTAAATTTTTTTTATTCAATGAAATATTGCTAGTTGAGGCCAATGCGACATGGTGAAAGAGATGCCATACTGAGTAAGGGTGTGCAGCCTGATTCAAAACCAAACCCTGAGCCCTTTAAAAAGCAATAAAACATATTTTACAAAACAAAAATAGCAATAAGTACACCAAAATTATAAATAGACTTGGCATGCAATGTGGGAAACAGTGGGGGAAATAGTGTGATATATATAGATATAGATATATTACTATCATGCACTATGTTTGTGTGTGTGTGCGCGCGTGTGTGTGCATGCGCACACACGTGCCATGGACAGACACAGCAGGTGCCCTTCAGGCAGACACTGGGTGCCTGTGGTGGTGAAGGAGAAAAATGCCCAAGCTAAGGTAAAGAGGTGTAGACACTATGGGAAGCTTTTAGCAATCAGATAGGCACTATGGCTGTCCTGGTGTTAGACAAGGTACTTGTTAGAAAGCACTGTGTATGGCTTTGGCCTTTGGCCTATAAGCAGTGGGAATACTTTGAAGAATTTTAAGTGCAAGGTGGTGGATGATGAGGCAGGGACTATTTAATAATGTTAGTCTAGGAAAGAGATGATACAGTCCTGTCCTGAGACAGTGGCGTGTGAGGACAAAGAGAGAGAAACCTTTAGCTGATAGGATGAATGGTATTCCGTGGTTTACTAGATCTTTGATTGGGACAGGAACCAGAGCTACTTGAGGAAGAAGGAGAAATGTAAAAAGATTCTGTGGGTCCTGGATTGGGATAAGAGGTTAATTTCACAAAGAGTTCAAAAGGCAGAGCAAGCACCAATGCCACACGTGAGACTGACTTCCCAGCCCTTGGTCTTAAGTAACTTGGATGTGCTGTCTTCTCTTCCCAAGGCCACTGTATTTCAGCTTTGCAGGGAGGGCCTCAGGAACTTCATGGGTATGTACTGTTGATGTAACAACACTACCCAATAGTTACTGTGGGACTGATAATGCTCACTAAAGCTGGGGCCCCAGTGATCCAATCTCAAAACAGTATTAAAAAACAAACAAACAAAAACAAAACAAAACACCCATCAACTAATCAACTAAAAACTAAAAAGGAAATTTCAAACAACCACATTCTTTTCTAAACCTGCTATTATTGGTCAGTTGAAAAGGGAATCATAATCTGAAGATACATTTCTCTTTTTATATCTGTTTCCTCTTCCATTCATTTCTCTCATATGCTATAAATGCTCGCCTGNCCACTCTTGGCTACCCGCATACCTGCTCCTCCTCCTCTCAGACCCTGTTCTCACCCCTCTTGTCCCTTCTGTCCTTTGCCTTTCTCTCGATTCGGGCTATAGAAGGCCAGAGGGCAAGAGCAGACGGAGACTGATCAGACAGACAAAGCCGGATCCCTCGTTAGCAAGCAGGGAGAGTGAACAGGCTGGAACTATACAATTATGATCTTGATTTCATTACACCGAGATGAATAAGCCATCTGTGATGATGGACACTTTGGTCCCCAGTGATGTGTATATCATAACCGTTTTATGTTTATTTTTGTTGTAGGCAACTTTCATCTTGTGGG
Source organism: Bramus lutescens (assembly GCA_001685075.1). Lineage (NCBI taxonomy): Eukaryota > Metazoa > Chordata > Mammalia > Rodentia > Cricetidae > Bramus > Bramus lutescens. The sequence goes on from LOEQ01002586.1 coordinate 33,692, forward strand.
TGGCGATGCCAACATTATAATGAGCCAGGAAAGCTTGCTTACTGGAAGAGGGGTTGAGGGCAGCTTGTGTTAGGGGAGCTGCTTCTGCCAAAAAGCCAGGACTGTCTGTGCTTCGCTTTCACACTCCAGGCTGATCTTGGCTGGTGTTTTAGGGAGGTGTTTGGGGGTTGGCTCTCCCAAGGGTAGGAGAGTAAGCTAGCAGCTGGAAAGCAGCCCACAGGTACCTCTGGCTTCTGGCTCCCCTTGTTGCTGGTAGTCTGTGCCTGCTGGGTATTCATGCCTACCCCTTTCATCACTCCTGGTGTTTTCAGCTTTGTCTGGTCCTGACTTTGCCTGGTCTCTGGCTGAGGTATTTGCTCCATTTGCTCCAGGGCCTTCTAGGGATCCTTTTCCACCCTCCATTATTTAGAGAATACTTTATTAGTTTCTATAATCAGACTCACATAGATAAGATTTTACACATTTAATACAGTCCATTACCCCTATACAAATGGACGAATTTAAGTTTAACATTTCTAGACCAATATGGCTGTTAATTTCTGCACAGTGCCAACCCAGCATGATAAACTGAGATTTTTTTTCCAGTTGACAGCACAGCTGAAGTTTCTAAAAATTCAATATAAATGTGTGTGTATACAAAGATATTTTTGTATACACACACAAATGCATGCACACACACGCTAGTAGTAGCAATATATTATGTCAAGAGCAGCAGCAGCCTTTTCAGATTCCGTACTTTCCAAGGATCTTAACAGCATAAGCTGCTGACTTCTCCAGCCTCTGACCCTACTGTGTCCTGCACCATGACTGACCCTCCTTCCCTGGAACCTTCTGTCTTCTGCTTCTGGTGTCATTGCGCAGGATCAGAGAATACTTCGCCATAGGTGACAATAAAATTGAGGACATGCTAAGAGGAAGAACCAAGTAGACCAAGCTGGCCTGAAGAGAAGGCATCAGAGGGAACTGTACAGAGTGTGGATTTTAACCCTGGTGACACAGTGAGCTTCTTAAAGAGATTTAAAATGGAGACTAAGATAAAACAAAATGCTTGGGCCCCAGGTCATCTAAGTGGAAGTTATTGTAATTGGAGCCTGGGAAGATCAGCTTTCAAGGTGGTCCCCAGTGATCCTTCCCACGAGTGTAGCTAGCTTTAGTGACCTGTTTCTGATGGTAGTGACAGTGTATGATTGAAGGTGAGGTCCAAAGAGAGAGTGGCCTTGCACTGAGGAGAGCCAAATGCTACGGCATAGTGCAGCGGATAGGCCCACATGGTGAAGACTCTGATCCTTCCGGTGTGAGTTAATTTAGATACAGCCTCCTAGCTTAGTGAGGCCTCAGGTGACTGCAGTACAGGGGACATTTGATAACTGCAGTTGAGAAACTCCGAGTCGCCATATCTAGCTAGACTACTGCCAGTTACCCCATCTGTGGAGCTCAAAAAGCAAGAAAGATGTGATTCTTAAGCCACTAAGCTTTGGAGTGATTTGTTACACCGCAGTAGCTCACTAATGCATGGCTCAAGCATTTCTGTTCTTCTCGGGTGACTCTAAAATTTAGCCAGAGTTGAGAGTGGTTGGCCTTGAGGATGGAAAGAGATGAGAAGCCTGGGAACTGTGGGTGGAGAAAATCCCATGGGTATCTGGGCCTGACAGTTAGGAGAGCACTCAGGCCCGTGTTACAAAAACAAAACAAAACAAAACAAAAAAAAACAACAACAACAACAACAAAAATAAAAAACAGAATCTAAGGCTTAGCAAAGTAGTCACTCAAATTCGGAAGACTTTAGACCTCACCTCATGCAGAAGCCTATTTCCTCCGCAGCCTGGTTCACAGGCTTCTGGATCCCAGGAGTCAGAACTTGGCCTGCAGAGAACACTGTACCTCCCGCACTCCTGCAAAGCCAGGAGCGGTAAATTGCAGGCATGTCAATTTGTATCTGGATTTGCCTTCTGCTCCTGTGGCTGCTAAGTACTTGCCAGAAGGAGTGCTGATTACATGCTCACCAGGGATGTTATGTGCTTCGATATCCAGCACTCCATAAACTTTGTGGGAGAGGCTTGAGGCAGGGGTGGTTTGGGAGGCAAGTCAGGAAACAGTCCTGTCAGTATGGCACAGAAAACCTCTCCCTTCAACCCCTGGAGAAGAGACGGTATCCCCTGTCTTGAGCCCCCACACCCCTCTCTGGCCACTGTATGCCACCGTTGTGATGATTAAACTCAAAACCTTTCCTGCTTTGCCCCACATTGCACCAAAGTGGTCTAGGGGGTGCTAGGCTCCAGGCCACTACATACATGATGTCCAGATACATACATACATGGTGTCTCTAAGCCCAGGGATTAAAGACAGTCTGGACAAGTTAAGAGGATGCTTAGAGAAGAGCTATTTACATAGATGTTGAGAAAGTGTGTATGTATAATAACTCCTTCGTTCGGAACTTTCCAGGAGTGTTTGTTTAAGGTAGGGTCTCTGTGTGTAGGACAGGCTGGCCTTGACTGGAAATCCTTCCATCTTAGCTAAGATTTCTAGTGTGTACCTCTGTGCTAACCACTCCCCTCAACACTGCCATTAGGATTGGGGATGTCTATAGCTCAAGTAATGGTAAAGTACTTACTTAGCGTATGCAAGGCCTTGAGTGTGATCCCCAACACTGGGGAAAAACAAACAATTAAAAATGAAATATTATCACCCAGGCTGCATAGTGTTCATCGGGCCTCAGCTACGAAATCATTCCTAAAAGAAACGCATTATCATAATTGAATAATCTTTAATTACTGATTCCAAAATGAAAAACAGCAAAACAAAACCCAAACCCAGCTCTTAATTTATGTTTCATGAGGATTACTTAAAGTTAATATCTTGTGGAAATAGTTCAGTAAATTTAATTACTCCGAAGTGGTGTTCCATAAATCTAGAAGCAAGTAGCTGAGTCAATTAGCCATTCCAATCCAGCTGAGGGTGGCGTCACCGTCCCTGGCAGATCTTTAGTGACCCCAAGCTGTTCTGTCTTAGTGCTCAAGCACCGGGAGCTATTTCGAAAGGTAGTGGTAGCCAGAGGCAATTCCTCCCATGACCATCCATCACATCGGGATTGAGAGTGATGGAGCACAGCGCACCCAAGCAACCCAGGGCACGGACTAGAGAGAAGTGGAAATCAATGAGGTGAGAATAATATGCCCACGAGGTCAAGACTGTGTTCACTCTTGGCTCCCACTTTCTCTGCCCCTTAAGTCTGTACATCGTTTTAAAGTGTTTGCAATCATGCTAATGGTATGCCATATACAAGGGATAAAAATTACTGTAGAAATGCTTAAAGAACAAAATTGAAATAGCCTGTAATTCCATAACATGTAGATAACTACTTTTTAATATTTTGTTATTTTCTAGTTTTCATGGTAAATGCATACATTTTAACAATCTGCCTTTCTGTTGTTGTTGTTGTTTTGTTTGAAACGAGGTCTTTCTGTGCAGCCTAAGCTGACCCCGGACCCTGGTCCTTCTGCCTCAGCCTCGGTGCTGGGATTGCAGGTTCATTTTTAAAATATTTTTTAATATTAAGGATTGAACCCAGGCCTTGAGCTTGCTGAGAAAAGCACTCTATTAGGGAGCCTGGATCGCCATCCATCTCTCTTTGTGCATTTTATTTGGAGGCAGGGTCTCACCGAGTTCCTCAGACTTGCCTTGAAATCACTTAGTAGTCTAGGCTGGCTTTGAACTTGAGTTCCTCCCCCCGCCTCCCAGCCTCCAGTTAGCTAGAACTGCAGACAGGATTTTGTTGTAAGGTGTAGCCACAGGTACTTTTACTAATCTCCTACCATTGAACATACAGATGTTTATTGTTGTTGCTTTGATTTTACTGTAAGTACAATCTACAGATTTTGTTCTACATATACCTTTCTCTTTCCCATTGATAATTTTCTTAAGGCAGACTGTAAGAAGCAGACTTGCTGAGTTAAAGACCTGTATGTTTTCAGTTCCTTTAGGGAAGCTGTAAAATCTCCACGTTTTCAGGCTCAGGGCTAACCTTGTTTGAGAGAGATTACGGGCTGCACAGAGGTACCTAGCTGTGAGTGTGGATTGGGAGTCACCTCCACTCTGCATTTCTCTGGCTCGGTTTTCTCCCTGGAAGCGAGACAGCCCAGAGAGAGGTGTGAATTCTTTCTACTTTGCCACAATGCTTGACCAGGCTGTCATGCTCTATGACACACCCTATGGCTCAGGTGGACACACCCAGGTTGGAGGGTTGGATCTACATATCCAGACCCATCATTCCGTCTTACCTGCCTAGATAAATGTCCTTTTGTAGTTTGTACATAGGCACTACATATGCTAGCTGGCTTAGTTTTTAAAAGCCGACACACTGGTAAGTGAAGACTGGTCTCTCATTCAGACTAACAGTGGGCATCTCTTTTAGTGATTTGGATTGTCTGTCGCTTCCCTTCCTGCAGCCTCCACCACTGTTCTGCCTCTATTCACGGAAATGCTGTCCAATAGCTTCACTGTACTGCCAAGGTCTCCAGGATGGTCTCCATCATGACTGTCGCTGCAACCAGATGTTAATTAGCAACGTGTCTTTCTTAGCCACCCCCTTCCAAGTCCATTACCCACGTGGGCAGAGCTGATGGTGCTGTAAAGCCACACATCTTGCGCTCCGGGCCCTTTCTAATATCCAGGATTTAATTTTCATAGTAATAATATTTTTAAGGAAGGTCACTCAAATTACATAACCTTTAGAATCTGTACAGCATCAAACTGTCCCTTTCTAGGCATGCTGCTTTCAATGCCCCCACTCCTAATTTCTACTAGGTCTCTAGTAGAACAAACAGCTCTTTGGAAGTTACAGATACAAGAAATGGATTTTAACAACTCTTTTCTTCATGCTAGTCAGACATTTTAGTACCTACTTTATATATATTCTTTTTTAACCTCAAAATGAATCTGTGTCCACCAAAGTTATAAATAGAAGCCTGTATATAATTTAAAAACATGTATTTATAACATTGGACTCCTTTGTTACCTGACTGCCAGCTTGATTCTAGCAATCCTGAGTCTCACGTTCCTATCCATCTGCATCATTACTCTTGCCAGGATCCCCCATCCTTCTCTGGCTAACAAAGTCGTCAAAGCCTGCTGATTACATCCCTGCTGACTTTGAGCTTCTTGGCAACCACAGATACCCAAGGGGTTACCTAAATACATGCACATTGTCAGACTTTTTGTGTGTGTGTGTGTGTGTGTGAAACATCTGTTCACATTTCAGTGGTGCTAAAGGCCCTAACTCTTCTTTGTAACTAGAACCAGGGATATTGAATCTAAAGGTATTTTAATCAAATTGTCTAGTGTTACATCCTGTCATTGCCTGTCTCTAGTTGGGATAAATGACTCAAACTTTCTGAAGGTCCCATTTGCAAAACGAAGATAACATCAACGTGCACCTTACTGAGTTTCCTGAAAGTGAAATGACAATACCTAGTACATATTTAGAGCCGGACACTGGATTTTAACATATGTAATTATCTCAATTATTATATAATGGTTAGAGAAAATAGAATTGCTAACTTATAATGAGGTCCGTTTTATTGGGTCTGATATGAGGAACAGTACCTGGTACTTAGTAGCTACTCAATGGTTGTTAGCGGTTAACTGAGCGAAAGAATGAAGTGCATTGCTCCAGAACTTGCTGCCTCTGAGTTCAAGGTCCCCAAAGAAATCAAGGTTTGGCTCAAGAAACAGAAGCAGCAGATGGCGGATGCAGCAGTTTATGAATTAATCGGGGATTATGTTTTGTTCAAGTAGAGAAAATCAATAACTAAGGATTTGCCTCAGGGAATGTAGTCATTTCCACCAGATCCAGGAAACATCTGCTGGTCTGTCCATGGTGTCAAGTCAGCTGGCACAGTCATGTGCTGAAGCCAGCTAGTCAGGGAAGGCAGTAGGGACTAGGGGAAGAGGGAGTGATTGTCCAGAATGATACTTTTCTGAGACATTAGCAATGGAGGAACTTTCCGGAACAGGGTTTCTGAATCTTGACCCACAGCCTCTGGTGAATGAGAGATAGGAGCCCCCTTAAAATATATTCAAGACCAAGAGGATTGTCTAACTGTGAGCAAATTTGTATTATTCTGAGGATCTCAGTATTTTGGACAATTCTCAAAATGTTCCTAGATCCAGAAAAGATTTCTAATGGGAAAATTAGAGGGAGAAGTCAGAGTGACAACTGCAGTGAATATGGAAAAGGAAGCAGAGACACTCAAGGTAAGCATTCTGCATTCTGCATTCTGCCTCCAAGGAAGAAGGAGCAGACCACACTGTGCTGTCTCTCCAGTGGTGCACTTTGGGTGCTCAGCAAACATTAGCAAATCTTTTCTTCTTGGACCATGGCTCAATGCTCACCTTCGCTTGGTCTCTGCCCAGGGCAGGAGGTGAACCCTAAGGACACACACAAATGAAACACAGACTAAACATCCCGACTGGAGAAAAGGGGTGCCCAGTATCCCGGCTTGTCCCCCTTTTCCTTTGTTAATGGTTTCACCACAGGAGAGGGGAGAGGAAGAGTTCCTGAGTAAAGATGAGAGGATTTGAGGAAGAGATTGTCCAGGGGAATAGCTCCTAATTTTGCTGTGAGAATTGTCAGCTCTACGAGGCCCCTCATTATCAGGAGAAATTGAAGTGATGGCGATGAAATGGTCACTTTGGGGCCAGCAGAGAGCATCAGCTTTGAAAAGCTACAAAGTGGGTATCATTACAGAATATGATCTTATAGGTCCCGTCTAACCTGTATATAGGGTCCTTTACATCTGGCAGGCTCATGCTATATATTGGTGTTGTCCTAAAGTCTCTGAGGGTTGTACATGTGGTAGTCGGACCAGAGTCCAGCAGTTGGTCAAGGGGGTCTGAATTGCATGATCTGTCACCTTCTACCATGTGGAGGCTTCCCTTGAAATTGAAAAGTGAACAAATATTCTCTTTATTTATTTATTTTTGATCAAAGGTTTTGCTGTTCTGGGACCTACATGTAGGTCACTCTAACTTGAAATTCAAAATCTTCAGGGTCCTGGGATTACAGGTATGTACCACTCTGCCTGGTTCTTTCTAGGTTTTGAGAGCTCTGAAACACTTTTTGAAATAAGTGACTTTTTATCATTAACACTTTCTCAAAGATAATTATTATTACTTATTTTTATTGAGCTGGGGATTGAACATAGGGTTGCTAAAATGCTAGACAAGTGTTCTACCCCTGAACTGCACACTCCAACCCAGAAGTTGTTTTTAGGGAGGAAATTATCAGATGTGAATAAGTGCCCATATACCACGAGGGCCACACTGATTCCCAGATTCTTGGGTTTACCATTCTCCCATCCTCATCCTCCTAGTATACATATTGTTGCAATAAGAAATTCTATATTATGTGACTTGTTTGCTGAAGTCTTGCCTCTCAATAAGGAGTGATATTCCAGTTACTCTGGAGATATTTTTATTTATTTATTTATTTTGCATTGTGAGGATGAAGATGGAAGAAAAGAGGTATTTTATTGAACAGTACACAGGTCATTGTGTAGCAAAAGCTTTTTAGCATTAATAGTTTTTACCCACTTTTATTGAGAATCGCATACATGCAAATTTGTTTTGGTGAAGTCCTCCACTCATTCCCTCTTCTCCAGTCCCTTCCCCTGCATCTCAGTTCCTCCCAATTTCATGTGTTCTTCTTTCTAACCCACTGCTCCCAGCTATAGCATCCGGTACCTGCATGTCATCTCATGGATCACTGGTCTCTCGGTGGCCACATCACTGAGGAAAAATGGCTCTTACTCACCCC
>LOEQ01002586.1:41540-51598 GCA_001685075.1 Bramus lutescens
TAGTGGTGGGGACTTTGGGACCACCTCCCCACTCCATGCTAGGATTGTGTTTGCTTGATTTTGCCTACGTATTGCGCATGCTGTCACAACTGCTGTGGGTTCGTATGTGCAGCTGCCATATTGTATCTGGAAAAGGCTGTTTTGCTGCAGTCAATCTTCTTGCCCCTTATTCTGCAACCCTCCTTTCTGAGCTGCAACTGTCATTCTACATGTTCCCAACACCCCCAGAAAAGTTTGTCAAATAGTAAAAGGTCATTTACTGTCTCAACAACCTAATATAAATTCCATGATTAGAATCGCTCTGTCCATGACACCAATGAATGTCTTAGCCTCCACTCGAAAGGCGATGTCTCCTCCTTTATGCTGTGAGATCAGGGATTGGCAGGTGCCTGCCTTTGAGGCCCTGCTCTTTTGTCTACTCATCATCATTCGACAGCTCCTTAACTGCTCTTTCCTATCCTACAAAGGCGAAAGGGGCAGAGAACAAGCAAGAGAGGTCAGGAAAGGGCAACATTCTTGCTTGCCTTGGCTGTGGTTTGTAGACACGCTCATTTGCAGACCTCACCTCTGCACCTCTTGAACTATGGGGCTGCCTTCACCTCTTTAAGCAGCCCTGGATTGTGTGCTATGGTGGATCTGGATTGTGCCTGCATATCTGCACGTAAAAGCTGTTTGTGCCTCCATCAGTTCTTAACTCTAAGTTCAGGGACTTCAAACTGGTAGCTGGAAATTGGCCATGATGGGAATATTTATGCCTAGAAAGTTGGTTCCTGCATATACACGTATATAGTAAAATGTATTTATGATATACCGTGTTTGTGTTGTGTGTGCGCACGTGCACTCATGCACACACATGCATGCACATGTGCTCAATTTTTCTTTTCTTCTAGAGAGTTGTGCCTTAACATTTATCAACACACCACTGGGTCTACTCTGTCCCAGGCTCATACTTGCTCTTGGATGCAGTTTTAGGTAGACGTTAACCAATTCTATTCCATCATTTTCTCCTGTGTCTGTAGCTATCCTCTTTCCTATGAAACCTGGAGATCAGTAGAGGAGGTGGTGAGTGATTTTTTTTTTTTTGAAGAATCACCTCATGGAAACCTCTCCTCACTTTTCTCCTCCTCCTTTTCATTCCTTTTATCTCAGTGGCTAAGTTTCAAGAATCATATTAATTGATTGTTTCCTTTTTAAACTCTTCATCTGAGGCTGCCTCACACATATTTTAGTATTTTGTGTACATGAGCCTAATTTTATGCTTCTTGTTCATCTATTTATCACTTTATTCTGAGTTGTTATCCCAGGATTTTTAAAGTGCCTTGAAAACAAAGGCAGTCCCATGTCATGCATGCTTAGTATTTGTGATATCCAGCCTGGTAGCTGCTGACCTCCTCTGGATAAATTTAATTTTTTGTTTTTTGAAATTTTTTTTGTATTTTTGAGCTTATTTTTAAAAATTAATTTAATGGAATTTCCTTTAGGGGGCTGGCTGGGTAAGGGGTTATTTAAAGAAACATGAGCTACTTTTGAGTGGCTATACCACCGGAAAAAAATCTCCACCTCCATAACCTTTAATTTCCTATAGATCCTTAGGGACGGCTGGGACCTTCAGTTCCTCCACACTCTGTGACAAAATGTTGGTGGGTCCAGGTTTGTGCAGGTCTTCTGTAGGCAATCATAGCAGCTCCAAGTTCAAGAGTGAAGTAGCCATGCCATGCAATACCGGAAGGCAGCATCCCACACCCTCTTTTCCTTCCTCCATCTCTTGTATCCTTTCTGTTCCCTCTCCATCCATGGTCGTTGATCTATAGAGGGAGCGATATAGTGATAGTAAGATCCATTTAGGCCTCAGCATTCAACAGTTTCTTATTCTCGGAACCAGGTGACACAGTAACTACTTCCTACTTCAGAAGGAAGCTTCTGCAACAGAAGTGAACAGTAGCCCTAATCTAAAATTTTGCATATCTCCCTGAGAAGCCTTGGTGGGTCCCTCAGGCTCCTTGGAGAGGTCCCCTCAGCCCTGTGGGTGCTGGTGGCTGCTGCCATAGTGGCTTCTTATTGAGACGAATATTTCCAGCATTTCAGAGGTAACTTAAACGGACATGCCACGAGACGTTTAAACTGGCAGAGATGTAATATGAGAGTGAAGGGAGGGGGGCTCTAATTCAAAATAGAGGCCACTGCATGTCAGACAGAGAGTGCTGGAATTCAGTCCATACAGGCTTCACAGCCTATCACAGTTAGGATTCCACCATCAGGTACCAGAGAGGGATAAGACTGGAGGTGCCTTGTCTCGTATCCTTTGACTATAATACCACAGAAAATGGTGCTGGCTAACAACACACAAACCTGGGAGTTTTGGTATGTTTGCTCTCAACTGTGTCTCTTGCTTTTCAAATGTTGGTTTCTATTTGACCATGTCAACCTTATCCTTCAACTCCTACTAGTCTGCCTAGGGGGTGTGAGCCTACGAAGGAGAAACTCAAGGGAAATCAAGCCAAAGACAGTTGAAAGTTGATAACTTCAGCAGAATCCAAGTTTCATGAGAATGTCTTTCCACTATGCCCTGGGGGGAAAAATGTTCTTTTTATGTGGGAATTTTCAGAGTAATTGTTCTTGACGTAAGCCACCTTTGCCAGCTCGTCATAAACTAGTGAGTGGATCCTTGTGTTGTAGGCTTTACATTTTCGCTACTCCTGGGTCAGGAGAGAAGTCATTTGTGTTTCACTGTATGGCTATGAGGGAGTATGTGTTTGGGATAGTTCAGCTAGATCTGATCACTAGTTTGGAGTTCTAAGCAATGGGCCAAGTCTGGGTAATATCTCAGAACCATCACCATCAAAATTGCTGTGCAGCACTTTGAGGCCCCTGTGGAAGGAGCTCGAGTAAAAAATGGCTTTGGTCTTGGAAGTGGCCTTCCGAGGCTAACCTGTCAAGTCCAGTGCTTGAGGGGCCTTTGTGAGCTGTGAGAAATCTTTATAGCCCAGAGCAGAGACAGCACTGAGGCAGTTTTTCTGAAGTGTGTAGGCTTAATGGTCTCTATATTGTCATCCTGAGTTATGAGGCTTTCCCAAGGCTGATGGCAATGCAAAGCCTGATGGTGGAAGACGAACTCAAGGTGGAGAAACACAATACTCCAAAGGCAAATCAGAGTGCCCACCTTGTTGGACTTGAGAGGGCTGGGCTTGGCCTGTGAAAGCCTGTTTTCCCTGGACCACACAGGAGTTTTGCAAGAGAAATCATTAAACCACCAAGAAGGAAGGAAATGGCCTAAGGATGACTTGCAGGTTGGTGGGTGAATGGAGTTTTTTGAAAGATGCAAATGTGGAATGATTGACAGGATACAACAACAGTAGCCCCTATCCACATTTATAATTCTGAAATGCAACACTTTCCTATTTTTTTNNNNTTTTGTCAGGGAAGGATGTGGAAAGATAGCATGGCTGTTCTTGGAAAAGTTCAAAAATCAAACAGATTGCATGTTTGGAGAGATCTTTGTTGTTTGTGGTATTTAGATTAAAACTTTAAAATTATTTATTTTATGTGTATGAGTGGTTGTTTAGGTATGTGCACTGCAGCATGCCTGGTACCAGAGGAGGCCAGACAAGGGCTTTGGAATTGTGGGTGGTTGTGAGCCACCACGTGGATGCTAGAAACTGGGTCCTCCGTAAGAGCATCAAGTGCTTTTAAAGGGTGAGCCATTATCTCTCCAGCCACGGTGGCTTAGTTTTTAAAGAGAACACATGTCTTTATATGCCTGGAGAAAGCTTAGGGAACACACCTTACCCAGATGCTTCTAGATTCCTGCTGCGCCTGAGGTGGTCAGACCACAGTTGATGACTGACTCCATAGATATCAATAAGAACTTGGTTGCAGAGTCAGAAAGACCTGATTTGGCTAAAAGGCCATTCTTGTCACTATTCTCTGATGCCAGAACCTGTTGTCCTGATTAATTCATGTGCCTTTCATCAACTCTCTTCTCTTTGCCATTGGGAATGGGGGAAAATCTATTCTGTTACAGTTTTTTTTCCTGCTGTATTTTTAATTTTGCAATATAGAGAGTCCCATAAGTAGATTATCAATATCTGGATGGCTAGGTTCCAGATCTTCTGGTCCACTGGCCATCTGGTATTAAATAAAGGGTATTTACTATGGACATAAACACAAGCTTACTTTTCTTGTGCTAATATTTTGGAATACTAGGAGAACAAAGTAACCTTATTTCAAATGTTACTTTGGTCTTTAGTTACAAATATTTCTCAAGTACTTAAACAACTAATCTGTGAAAAATGTAAAAAACTCAGGAGGCTCAACTCTATTCTTAACTAGCTTAGACTTTGAGTTTATAAAATAAAATAAACATGAATAGTTAGCACATTAAACACTTACTATGTGCCAAATGATTTATAGATACTGTTTAAATCTTCAAAGCTGTTCTATACAATTGGAACTTGCTGTATTTAATAGACAAGGATCCCAAGTCTTAAAGAAGATTACTTGGCACCAGTGGTGGCATGGGGACCTGTCTTACAAATCAGATCTCTCTCTTCTAAGGCATCATCTTGACATGATCTAAGCAAGGGTGAAAATTAAATCCATGAACCATATTGATGCTTAGTAAAAAAAAAATCACGAGACATTCTGAAGATGGAAAGTGTGCTGTGGTGTGAGGTCGTCAGGGAAGATGTTAAGGGGAGGTGATCTGATTTGATATGATGTCAGGAAATGAGCAGGCGTGTTCTAGGAAGGACGGGGGAAACAGTCTACTGGTAGGGAGAGTGGTTCGAGTCACAGCATCCTCCAGTGAGCTTGAGGCATGCACTGGGAGAGGAGGCAGCTTTGTCTTAGCTCAGACTGAGAGGCTAAGGACACTCCGCAAATAGGAAAGAGTTATTATAACTTATTTCCAGGGTCTGGTTACTTCTCAGCACCCACATCTGCTCTTCGATTGCTCCTAGATAGGCTGGGAAAAGACATTTATAGGGTGTCACACTGTTATCAGCTCGCCTGTTGTTAATACCAGTCTTGAGAATGTTGAAGAGCTAGGAGTCTTAGGAGTTTGGGAGGTTGGAGTTTGTAGGCTTTGGGTCTGTGTGTATGCGCCTGGTTCAGTCAAAGCTCTTAATTACATGCTACTATTTTAGTGCAAAAATCGCTGTTTCCCACCCAAGTGCTCAGACTTTGCTGTCTCCAGGTTGTGAGTTTAATAGTTTGGGTCACCTCAGAATCCCAAATGACTCTCACCTTCATCAACCACTTCAAAAAATAAGTAATATTATCATTGTGGTTTCATAAATGCTGAGACACACAGGAAAAGGTGCAGAAGGCTGGAAACATAGCTTAACTGGCAGGTGTTTGCCTTGCATTCCCAGGTCCTGCAGTCTCAGCACTGACAATAAATAACCTGGCGTTGGAGCATGAGGATGTTCATCTGCTATCCCAGAACTCAAGGAGGGACCAGGAGTTCAAGGTCAACCTGAATTACATAGTGAACTCAAGATCAACCTGGGCTGTGAGACTCTGTCTAAAAATGCATAGCAGAGATCTTTAAGATTCTTTTCCTTTCCAGGTTGAGACAAGCACCTGGCACAAAAGGTCTTGTAGCTTCCCCAAGTACACACCATGGAGTCCAGATCCATCTTCCTCAGCAAGCCGTGCGCCTGTAGAGAGTCTTTTACTGCCTTCCCCTGCCCTTGATTTGGGAACAATAGAATCTGCACCTGACTCTGGACCTTCTGCTTCATGGCTCTTCCCTTTTAGAAGTGGTCAGCAAATCTCAGAGTGTACCTGATCCCCCGCCCCCATGCCTGTCAGAGCCATGGGGAATAAATCCCCTCCCGGCCCAGCAATAATCAGCCCACATTTTGGAGCGTGAAATTTGATTAGTCCTTTTATCTCAGCTGCATCAGTTGGGCTGTTCTTATAAGATACAAAATGTACTAAGCCCCATGTGGTCCACTGTTTTGTCAGTGTGACCCGGGTGTAGGACTGGGTGACCTCCAGGGAACAACAGGCACACAAGGCTGACTTCCTACACGTAAGGACCTTGGCTCTTTTTCTATTGAGTACACAGACCAAGGCAATGTTTCCAGAGAAGGGAACTCATTTATCAAGGAAATATAAGGGCCACTGAGATAGGATGTTGTCCTCTTTTAGTAGACGGTTTCTATGGAGGAGGGAGGTGGTACAGGTATCTACAAAAAGACATGCCTTGTGCTTGCCATGCAAACTTTGTCCCGATTTATTAAAAGAGAGTCCCATTTAAGCTCTAAAATGAGTTGAGGGGGCGTTTCTGAGATAAGAGCCTATGTGACTTCCCAAACTGACCCGCAAACAAGGAGAGGCAAGGGAGCTTCTGAAGCATATCTCCCCAGCCACACAGCACTGTGTTTGAATCCATTTTTCTGGATCTAGCTCCAGAAATCTATACGGATCATTTCAGTCAGTGTCTGAAATGCGCTGGTGTGTCTCCATATGAATGTCCCATCGACCCTGCATTGGGTACACAGGTTTAATTAACAATGCTTTTTCAATGTGCAGAGAGCTCCTCAGACATGAGTATGAGGAAATATTTTATATTTTAGGGGCTGCAAAATGCTTCAAAATCAGGAGAGATTCCTCTGGTAATATCTGGGGACAAAGAAGCTGTCAATTGAAGTTGCAATTGAGATTCAGGACAGAGGTCCTTTTGCCCTTCAAAGGCCTTGAATTCCTACTTGGCCATTCTATGTATCTCACGCTCTGCCTGTGCATGACTAACTTGTTCTGATTAACTGTCCACCATGATGACTGTTTTGGTTTTTGTGAGCCAAATTCTAGGGTGACAGACAGTCACTTGCTTGCTCGTGGTCTTGTTTGTTCCCTCAAGTTCCAAGTTCATTCAGTGGAGTTGACTAGAGTCAAGGATGCCTGGTTCTTTAAGCTTCTACATTTCCTACTTCCAAGTGTCTGAAGGTTTTCTGTAATGTATGGAACTAAATAAGTACATCACCAACATGTTCCTTACACCCCAAAGACTCCCAGGGTACTTTAGCAAGTGGTCAAATCCTATATGGACCAGCTGCAATTCTGTTGGTACTTCCCAAATGTTCTCTTCCTGAGGCCCGATGCAAGGAAGATGAAGACTAAACAAGTCTTTGTCGATGGACTCCTCATTGACTTGTTAATCCAGTCTTTACTGGCATGGATTACTACTTTGGAACCCTTAGTGCTGTGTAGGTGCTTGGAATACTTTTGTGGGCAAAAGAAATGGAGATACTGTTTTTCAGTGACTTGAATTTTAGGGGAGAGGTTGCAAGAAGATTGACAATAAGCAGTAAACAATAAAACAATAAACGATCAAAATAAGTGAATTATTCACTGTGCTAGAACATGGTTGGCTCTTTTAGGAAAAATATATGAGGGCAGAGGATGCTGAGTATGACAGAGAGCTGGGTTACAATTTTAAGTAGAGTGCTAGCATGGTTTCATAAGAGATGGTGTCTGAGCAGAGACTGAAGGAGACAAGAGAGCTTTCTAGGCAGAGAAAATAACCTCAACAAAACCCCGACTTGGAGAATGCTGGTGGCACTGGGATGACTGGGGAAGATAGCAGAAGCTATAAAGACAGCTCCCCCTGGGCTGTCGCCATTGTGAAGACCTCAGCCATCATATGGAAAGACACCATCACAGGAGTCATGGCAAAGATCAAGCAGAAGCATGAAAGGATCTGAGGAGCTTTTATCATTTTTATTTACTATGAACTTTGCATTATTATAATTTGAAATTAAATAAACAGATAGAATGGGGGAAAACCACCACCACCAAGAAAAATCCTCATGCTCCTATCACCCAGTTTTCCAATTATTGATTTGTTAATCTTTAATAAATGTGTCTCATCTCCCTTCTTTCTGAACTAGAGATAGTATACGGTTTGACCGGTAAACATTTTGGGTGCATATTTTTGACTGAGGTATTTATTGAACAGTGTTTATGGATTCATGGGTGTTTTCATAAGCGTTCACCCCATGACCATCATCCAGATTAGATGTAAACTATTGTTTGTACCCAACATTGACAACCTGTCATTCCCCATATAACCTCACACTACTATCCAAAGTAACTACTATTCCAGCATTGAACATCACTGATTAACTTCGCCTGTTCTGCAATTTCTGTGTCTGGCTACTTCGGTTCATCGTTTGTCAGTGTGATTTATTGATGTGGTTGTTTGGTAGAAATCTTATTTTATTGTCTTTTAGTATTTTATAACATAGATACACCATAATTTATCCATTCTCCTTATTATACTTGAATTTTTTCTACAGTAGACATCCCTTGTTTTTCAGTAGACATCATGCTTATTCCACTAGGCCCCAGAGTCAAGGATGAACTCAGGAGTTTTTTTGTCCAAATGCATGATTGAGTCAAGGGGGGACACATGGCTCAGTATGTTTCAACAATGTGCTTGCATTGGTTTTACCACCTCCTGGAATGCATGAGAATTGAAATAGCTCCATATTATCATAAACACATGTTATCATCATTTTTACATCTTTAGCCATTGATGACTATGAGAAAGTGTGCACTCTAAGTGAATAATGCTACCACCGAGTGCTTTATCATAGGTTTGCTGGTCATTTGAATTCATATTTTTTGTGTGTGAAATACCAATTTAAGCATGTTTTCTTATTTAAAATTGTTTGTTGGTCTGAATAAATTTTTTAAGTATTTTTGCTACTGAATCTTTGTCAAAGATTTGTGTTGTGGATATTTCCTTATAGTTAAAGCTTATTTATTACCTTTTTAAAACAGTACGTTTTTAAAGTTTAATTGCATTCTACTTATCTATGGTGTATGAGAGATTTCCTCTGTGTGTGTGTGCATGTGTTATTGTGTGTGTGTGTGTGTGTGCGTGCCTGTGGAAGTCAGAAGACAACTTTTGTGAGTTGGCTCTTTCCTTCCACCATGTGGATTCCAGGTATCAGACAGTGCTCATCAGGTTTGGTAGCAAGCATCCTTACTCACTGATCCAATCATCTTGCCTGCCTTGCTGGCATGGAAACCCTTCTTCATTCCTGAATCTTGTGTTTTCTCTCCCTCCCTCCCTCTTCCCTTCACATGTGTAGGGCTGCCTTGGACTTTCAGTTCTGTTTTACTGATCTAGCTGTCTAGACAATGTCTAGTTGTCATACTAATGCCTATGACATAGGTATACCCATGTCATACTACCCTAACTGCTGTAGCTACACATTAAGTCTTGAAATTTGGTAGCATGAAGCCCTCCAACTTGGCTATTCTTCTTCAATGCTGTTTTGATTATGCAAGATTCTTTACATATTTACAAATTTTAGAACCACCTTGTCAATTGTCATAAAACAATTATTTCTTTGATTTTGAGTAGGAATGAATTGAAACCATAGATCAGTTTTGCAAAAATTAACATGTAGTACTGAATTTTCCAACAATGTACATATTTTCCCACTTATTTGGGTCTTTAATCTCTTCCAGCAATTTATAAATTTTCATGTAGAAGAGATCCTGTTCTTGGATTTTATTAGGTTTTTGATGATTTTATGATATTGTAATCATAACTTTTTCATTTAACTTGAATTTTTTTGAGAGGGGGTCTCAAATAGTCCACGCAGACCTTAAACTCATTGTGTACACAAAGATGACCTTGAACTGCTGATCCTCGAGGCCCACACCCTGAGGGGATGACAGGCACAAGCCACCAAGCCCAGATATGGGGTACTAGAACTTTGTCCGTGATAAGTGCTCTACCAACTAATTTGCACCAATAGCTCTTTAATTTGAGATTTTTGTAAGCATATAGAAATAGAAAAATAACTTGTTATATTCACATGGTACCCAGAAACTGTGTTCAATTCACTTGTTCTAATGGTTTGTAGATTCTTTGGTGGAAGAATTCAACAGATATTATTACATAATTTGTGAGTGAAAGTGCTTTACATATCCTTCCTAATCTTTAAACTTTCTGTTTCTCGTTTTCTTTTTATTTATGGTTTTTATTGAGCTATGTATTTTTCTCCACTCCCCTTCCTCCTCCGCCTCCCCTT
>LOEQ01002586.1:58373-73376 GCA_001685075.1 Bramus lutescens
GAGGGGGAGGGAAATGGGAGGAGGGGAGGAGGTGGAAAATTTTAATAATAATAAAAACAAAATAAACAAGCAAACAAACAAAAAGAGGCAAAGTCACACTTGCTCAGAGAAGTGGAGGAAGAAGGTGAGGTGGCCCAGCTTCTGAAAGATTCATATTTTGCGGACAACTAAGAAGGAGAAGTCTGTGGGAAATGCAGCAGAAGAGTAGCCAGTGGATGAGGAAATGAGAACAAAGGACACCATCCAAAGGTCAGAAAGTTGTCCCCAATGCCAACACAAAGAAGTTAGTTACTAGGAGGCCCAACTGGTTCTCATCAGGGCTGTCAGCAGATGGTGCTGATGACCTTGGTGACAGTGTTTTAGGTGATGGGGCCAGTGGCCAGACTGTGGCGAATGATAAGGCTGAGAAGAGGGAAGACGCTCTGGAATCTATGAGAAATTAGTTTTTGGAATGATTTTATTTCAAAGCTAGCCCTAAAAGCAAGCAGCAGGAAGACTTCTCAAACAGCTGGGAACAGGATCTCGACAAGTAGGAAACTCTTGGCAGACAGTTTCAAAAGTGAACCTGTATTACATTCATAAAATGAACAACCTTATAAGCAATTTTATAAAGGAAAAGAATATACTAGAAGTTGCTTACACATTCATGAGCTCCAACCACAAGAGTGCCTTATTATAGGGCTTATAATATACAAGAACTTACTTGGATATTAGGTTTCCTCAGAATATGCTTTTACTTTAATGTATTTTTCAGTAGGACTGTATGTAGTTTATGGACACCTGGCATCAAAATCTCCATATTTAAAACCAGAAACCCTCCTAGTATCAGATCCTCACACACATCATATGTTGTTTTGAGGTTCATAGATTCACAGAGTTTTGCTTCCTTTGGTGTGTGAGTGGGGCTCAGATTTTGCATGGCACGTTCAGAATTCTCCACAATCCCAAATCTCCATGGAATCCTGTAGGTAGTACTCTCTTTAGACCCAGGGTGCGTGTTAATTTTTCTTGGAGGGAAGCAGCTGAAATTGCTTTTTAAAAAATGCAGTAGGAACTTGGAATGCAACTCAGTGGTAGTTAGTCTGCTTTACCTACATAAGGCTCTGAGTTCAAACCCCAGCACTGCAAACCAAAATAACAGAAGAGAAAAGCTACACCAGACTATCAGGGAGCTGAGTGAAGAAGCCTCGTTCTTGGGGGCTCCTTCAAGGAGCTTGATTCAACAGTATGATTCTGAAAGCAGTACAGTCCACACCGAGGCATCTCCATGAAGAAGGGCTTTACATTAACATTTGAGGGATGGCTGGGGTTGTGACAGAGCAGCAACCACCCAAGGCAAAGGACCAGGCCAGAGTCTGGAATGCAAAACAATGAACTGGAGAGAGAAATGTAAAACATAGCATTTAAGGAAGGAAGATTTTTGAAGAAAAGTCATGGAAAGTAAGAGTAGAAAAGGGGATTAAAATCAGAGTTAAAACAAAACCAGATTAGGAGTTGGCAACTGAGAAAACCAGATCTACACAATTGTATTAGTAGTTGTTGTTTTATATTTGTTTGTTTTAACTTTCTTTTTATTTATTCTTTGTGTAACTTTCACATCATGCATCTCCACCCTATTCATTTCACCATTCTTTCATATCTGCCCTCTGCCCCTCAAACTCCCCCTTCCCAACAAAATAACATTTAAGAGAAAAAAAGACAAAAAGGGGCAGAACCAGTTCTTCCCAGTGTTGCAGCCAGTGAGGGACAGAGAGAACTCTTTACAACCCTCTCCTCTCAGCCTTCAGGAATCACGGATATCAGCCGAGTTCAAGGCTGTATCGGAGCCATGAACCCAGACATGGGCCCCAGCAGCAGCACAGACCCAGACATCACCCTGGCCCTGGGTGGCAGTGAAGTCACCCACCTCAGCCTGCTCCTTGCCTCTTTCACCTCTTCAGATCTGTCTCTGTCCACAGGACATAAACCATTCTGTCTGTCTCTCCCATACCTCACCATACCTTTGCTCACCATAATAGTGCCTGTTTGCTCAATGCCACAAGGTGCCGGTTGGGCCCATGTTTTCTCCAGAGCCCGCACACACTGCCCCAGGCCTGCATGTGGGTCTTCTTGTCCTGCTCAGTCCTGGAAAGGACCTTGCTTACTCGTCACAGAGAGATGATGATGGCATAACCACCACCACACACACCCCTCACCTCTGGCATTTGTTGAGTCAGAGCTGTTACTGAATCCCCCTCACCAGCTAGAACCCTGGGTTGCATTGGGTTGAGTCCTGCTTACCTCAGACATTGTTTCGGTTATAAACAAAAACAAAAAAAAAACCAACCTACTTTTGCTTTTCTCAGTCAAGTTATAAAACCTGATCTCCCACAGCTTGATGAAGCAGAACCGGGAATGACAAGCTAAATTCCGGTTAGTGGGACCTGGGAAGAGGATGGAGCTTGGAGCAACTGTCTATGGTTGATCCTGGAAACTAGAGATGAGGAGCTGAGGTTCCAGGGAAGCAGAGCCATGCTGAGGTTCATGAGGCAAGCATGTACTTGGACCTGTTGGGATGGCATTGCTCATCCTGATATTGATTGGCCTCTCTTCCACATACCCTGGGTATCCTGGAGAAAATGGGCATCCTTGTTGGCATTCTTCACCTCTATCTTGGACGTGGTTCCCTCCTAGGAAACAGAGGTTTCTCTGGATGAGGCCCAGCAGGTGAAGGTACTTGCCACAATGACCTGAGTTTGACCTTCGGAAACGATGGAAAAGTGGGAGAAAACTGACCCCACAGAGAAGACATCTCACCTCCATACATGTACATATCACACATGTGCACACACATACACATTCAAATGATAACTAAACATTTCTCTGCATGTGACAGGTATGTCTGCATACTTGTTGGGTCCCTCCTCACTCCACATGCGATCTGGATAGAGATAACGTTTCCACCTTTGTAGGGCCAGGAAAACTTGGCACCTGGAAGTTGAGGAAAATGAGGTTGGGAGTAGGCGTTTATTGTTTTATCTGCCTGGTTCCCTCTAAGCTCCTACATGCAT
Organism: Bramus lutescens; assembly: GCA_001685075.1. Classification (NCBI taxonomy): domain Eukaryota; kingdom Metazoa; phylum Chordata; class Mammalia; order Rodentia; family Cricetidae; genus Bramus; species Bramus lutescens. Next base: position 61,424 of record LOEQ01002586.1, read on the forward strand.
GCACCCTGCTGGAACCTGCTCCCCTGTGACCACCTCACGTCTTTTTCTTTTATGCTTGATTACTTTGAGTTGTATATTGATCACGTCAATTTAAGACCAACTTGTGGGTGTTACTCGCTTTTCTTTGCATTTATAATTATCCTGAACCAAGCCCGCCAGTGGAGCCTTTAGAGTTGTGAGATCTTCCATGGTGCCAGCATAAGTTTGGTCTAGGTAGCATCTTTACAGCTGCAATACCTTTTTGGTATCTAGCAATGTTGTATAATCAGGCCAGAGCCATACATCCCTAAAGAAACCAGAAGCTAGTTGTCTGTGGAGCTGGGAAGAGCACCCTGTGACTAAGAGCACATGTGATTCTTGCAGAGGACTTGGGTTGGTGTCCCAGCACCACTCGGTGGCTCACAACCATCCATAACTTCAGTTCTAGGGGATCTGACACACTCTTCCAAACCTCTGTGGGTTCCAGGCACACATGTGTGCACATACATACATGTAGGCAAAACACTCATGCACATAAGAGAAAATGTAAACAACAGCAACAACAAAATTTTGTTACATACAGAAGGGTCTTTGATATCAGGTTTAGTCTTACAATAGTAAAAATAGGGTTTGCCAAGTATTTTTGAGAAACATAAAATTTTGGTAATAAAAGTCATTAGATACTAAAAAGAAAAGTGGGTTCTGAGGAAAGGCACTGCTGCTAGGAGTACCATTCAGATGTTTAACTATAGTAAACAAGATGCAGCTTCACATCCTGTCAATTTATATTTCAGACTTTGTGTGTGTGTGTGTGTGTGTGTGTGTGTGCGCGCGCGCGCGCGCGTGTGTTAGCTTTAGTAACAAAGAGTTCTCAAAGTGTTCTAGGAACACACTTGCTGGTCAGACGTACTGCTGTTCAAAATCAAGTAGGCTTAGCTGTGAATGAATTGTACTAAATGGGAAGGCAGAACTAGAAAAAGGTGCCTGAAATAAGACCATCTGAATTACTCTTGTCACGCAAAGGGTGTGACTCTGGGAGAATTAAGGTGCAGCGTTGGGGTGACAACATATTGGGGTCTGCAGTATTGGCATTGTAGTTTGGTGCCTGGAGCAAGATGCTTACAGCAGTAGGAGAGATTAGTGGGCCAGGAAAAAGCAAGACGGGACCCAAGGTGCAATTTTTCCTTTGCGTTGCTCAGACTTAATAAGGTACCCAGGAAGTCAAACTCACCACCGTGTGTTCATCATCTTCAACAACCGCCACTGGAGAACAATAGCCTGGATGTGGGTGGCTTTGACACCTTGAGGTACTTGCTGCAGCGAGGGCAATGTGGATTCTGCCATGGAAGAATAGATGGTGACTCCTGACAGAGGACTTGGGATCAGGCCACAGACTGTGACATGATCCATTCCAAGTTCTGCCCTCCGGCTTCTGCAGAAATAAAAGACTGAGAGTGAGGGGCTGGAGTGGGGTCAGGCTGGAGGCCAGCCCCTCCGCCCAGGTTCTCAGCTAAGTCTCAGTTCTGAGACAGAGTTCATTATCCGCATTTTATAGGTAAGAAAGCAAAGTCACAGGGAGGTTAACTTCCTCATGGTGACACAGGGGACCAGTACAGGACCAGGACTCTTCACACTGGCTTAATCCAGTATGTGCCAATGTGTCTAGCACATAGGAGGCCTCAAACAGTGCCACCAACAAAATGGTTATCACATTGATGTAGTTGTGAGGAACCACATTGTGTCTGATTTAAGCATAAGGCAAGTGTGACTGGCACTTTTTAATAGAGAAATAGATGCTCTCATGTGTGTGGACTCCCTGGGTTTCTCTGCGCATGTCTTTCTGGTTCTTGTCCCACTGCTCTTTATTTGATAGATAGAAAACTTAAAGGTGAGATTCCCATGGGGAAAAGAAGATTTCTTTTCTTGGAGAAGTTTGAGGCTTCTCAAACTTCTGGTGAAGTTGGCTGTTTATGAAGCTGCTGGTTTTGTGATTCCCCCTTAGGATTTGTGTAAGAGAGAATTGGCTTCAGGCAGGGGTGGGAGGGAGGTGTCTCATCATCAGAGTGCCTGGAGAGAAACCATACTCAGAAGGGGGAATCAAGTGGAATGTGTTCTCTTCAGTCCCATTGATCTTCCTTCCCATCAAGGCGTCTCCTGCAGGCTTCACTTAAAGACATAGAATTATAGGAATTAGATATGTTACCCTCTCTACAGCAATGGCAGAATCATTTGTCAATGGAAAAAAATTCAATTGTAAAGTTTCCAGAACACTCTTTATGCTTGACTTGTTTCTGAGATCTTTTTAATTGGACTTGAGTTTCTCATTTTGTTTTGTTGGACAAAGTCATTAACCCCGTGTTTCACCGGTTGAGAGAAGATGTGAAAAGTGGTTATGATTGTCAGAGAACCCTGAGTGTGGGAGCCTCTGCTCCTTCTCTCCTAGTTCCCTCAGAAATGCTAGAAGGGGGTGATGTGGCCCACTATAGACCCATTCTAATTAGAAGTTTTCCGGGCAATGCAGCATCAGGACAAAAGACTAGGGGCTGGGAAATATCTCCATTGGTAAAGTGCTTACCATCCAAGCACTGGGACCTAAGTTTGATCCCCAAGCCCCCACTTTAAAAAGACTGGCCATTGCGGCACGTGCTTGTGATTGCAGTGCTGGGAAGATGGAGGCATCAGATGCCCGAGGCTCACTGGCTCACCAAATTGTTCTATTGGGGAGTCTCACTTCCCACGAAGAGGTACGATCCAACTCAAGGCAATGTCATGGGGCTGGGAATGTGTTCTTCTCGAAACAAAGATGCAGATGGAGAAATAGGTCTTCGTCCTAGTTCAGACTCCATTATTAAACTACAGATCCGGAGAAGTCAATGTGTGGATGTTGAAAATGCTTTCTTGTTGATATAAGGAGAGAGAATGACTCAAGTGTGTCCTACGTGTCAAACTGGGTTCTACTTTGGATGCCAGGACGGCAGGCAAATACAGGCACACATTTTATCCTTATTCCTCAGTCCTTCCTAATCTCTGTTTAATCTTTACTCCTTAATCTCTTCCTTGTTTAATCCTGCTCTGAATCATGTCTGCATTAGAGGTGACTTCCTAAGAAGAGATGCAGCAGGATCCAGGTCCTGCACGATTTTTCTAGAATTTAAGCAATCTTCCTTGCTATCAGTTGGTGATTTCCTGCTCAGGCAGTCAGTCTCTCCCTGTCTCTGGGGCTTCACACTAAACTGGTTTCCCTGAAGCCTAAACTCAGATGTTGATGTCAGAGATGGAGCAGAGCAGAGAATGCAGCGCCCAAAGAAGTCAAGAGAAGCCTTCTGAAGGGCCCTTTAACCCTAAGAAACTTCAGCAAGCTCCAGAAGACAATCTCCGCTGGGAAAGTAACTGATGGATATAAACTACACACAGCAGCCATACTGTTATGTTTGGGGAGAAATATAAGAAACATGATTTTTTTTTGGTTGTCTCTCAAGGATGCTATAATTGCTCTTATGGCACTTTGACATTATTTTGTTTTACTAGATTTGACCAAAGCGATATAATGATTTTGTTATTTATACTTTTATATTTTTATTGAGTACCTAGTGTCACACATTATTCTAAACACTTGGTACAGTAATTATCTGGATTATAAACCATGACTATTACCATTTTACACACATGCAAACTAGGGCACAGGGAAGTTTGCCCAAGGTGACATCTAATAAGTAGTTAAGATCTGAACAGATAGTCTAGCCCCATAACTCTTGTTCATAGCTACGAAAATTTCTAAGACAGAGAATTTTTCCCAACAGCAATGTTCACATCCTATATCACAAAGAAACTATATGAATTAAGTAGGGGATGATTTACACTTTAAGAAAAAGCCCAGAAGAAGATAGTTTCCTTCATTAAGGATGTGTGTGAGCTGTGTTACATGATCTAAAGTTTGGTTCTAAAATCTAATTTGAATCTATGTTGACTGGCTCATTTGATTTGTTTCATTACTGTAACCCAGGAACAACTTATCAAGCACTTTCCATGTATCAGGACTGTGTAAAAGAATAATAGACCCACAAATAAGGCAAAAATGTGTTCCTGTCTCCTTGGCGGGTGAACTTTACTAGAAAAAAAAAAGCTTTAAGCTAGTTTAATAACCGAAGCTTCCAGAAGTAATCTATTTGTCTGAAGAAGTCACTTGGAAAAGAAGCCCAAAGGTCTTTTAGGTTGAAGAGGAAAAGCAGAGTGCCGGAGAGATGGCGCAGATACCAAAGCACTTGCCTCGTAAGCATGAGGACCCAGGTTCTAGCCCCGGAACGTGTGGGAAACAAACAAGCTGCATGTGATGGCTGCAATCCCAATGCTAGAGAGGCAGAGGCAAGTGGGCCCCTGGGACTCGTCGGCACACTAGGCGATTTCTAGTTAATGAGAGACTTCGTTTCAGAAAACAACACAGACAACACCTGGGGAACAAAAGCTGAGGTTGTCCTCTGGATTCCATATGTAAGAGTGCACCGTGAACACGTACATAAGAACACACACAGACACACACATGAAGGAGGACATAAAAGACACCAAATCTCAGTAAACTGACACTCATAGGAGAAGAATTGGACAGCTCATCATATTTGGCAGAGTACCAGGCGGTAGGATACTAAGGTAGCAGGTACTGTTGAGGAGCTTTTGAAACCCTTGTCTTCTGTTGATACCATTGGTCACCACACTAGGACAAGTCCTCCTGAGAAATCTCAGGGGAAGACTCCTGGAATACTTAGAAGAGAGAACCAGAAATTGTTTAATTAAAGATTTCTCAACACATGGACACGTACATGAGAGAAATTGTTGACTTGGGCTACGTTAGTTCCATGTGGGAAAACCAAATAATTCTAAGTGGGTATTAGCCCATTTGAGAGAGTTTTATCTGACCTGAGGCAGGAGTGATTTCTCTGCAATGGGAATCTAGCTTAAAAATTCATGATCAGTAACTCTGAATTTGCTTACATGGCAAAAGACTCTCAATTTGGAATAGAGACTAAGACAAAAGCTAAAGTCACCCTGCTGTCTGGTAGATTGGGTGCTGCCCTCCATCAGCACAAAGCAAGAAGAGCAGCGTTAATAACGGGATAGACAGAAAAGTTCAAACCAGCTGGGCAGACTACAGAAAGATCTCTCTTCCCTCCATGATGCAGATAGAAAGAACAGGGGTCATGGACACTGACTGTCGATTCTCTTGGGGTAGAGGTGACTTGAGTGAGCACCTCCATCCTCTGAGAGGAACGTGTTGGAACTGCCCATCTGAAGACACAGCTTACAATCCTGGGCACTTCCCGTGGCCCTGGGAGCTGCTGATGCTGACCGAGAGGATTTCCCTCTGGAACAGATGGGTATAGCCCCTGCTTCTTCAGGCCCCTAGGAAGGACATCTGTAGAGAGTGAGAAACAATTAGGAAGGTGAGAAAAAGTATGTATGACCATGAGTCCTCAGACGGTAGACTTGCGGGGCCCTGTTTCTCTCTTCCCTAGCACAGTGTCTGGTAGCTTCCATGTTCTAGTTGGCTTCCTCTGTAGCACCCAGTGCATAACCTGGTCCTCATTGGGTTCTGGAGAAAATTCCAGTTGTTTTTTTTTTTAAAGGAAGACCTGTATTGCTAGTAGTAAGTCCCTGGGTTTAACTGACCCGAGGACTGCTTATGTGACTTCAAGAGGTAACATGGGATCTCCAGGGAAGTGAAAAGGAAAGTCAGTACAAACCATGATTTCTTAAGTCTAGAACCTTCTTTGGTGATCCTTGTCATAGTCACATTTCACTGCTGTTGTCTCCCTTCCTGTTGTGGAATATTAGTTTAAGATGTGTTACATTCATTGATGCTGTGGAATATTTGTTTAGTGACACAAAGATGTGTTGCATTCTCTTATGTTGCATTTGTTTAACTCTGTGAAGCTGTGTTGCTTTGCCCATCTAAAATACCCAAAGCTGAAAAGCCAATAGGTAGGCAGGGGAGAGAAGTAGGTGGGGCTGGCAGGCAGAGGGAAGAGCGCACAGAGAAGTGGGAGGAGAAAGAAAAAAGAGAAGGAAAGAGGATACCAGAGGCCAGCCACTCAGTCACATAACCAGCCATGGAGTAAGGAGGAAAGAACAGCATATGGAATAGGGAAAGGGAAAAGCCCAGAGGCAAAAGGTAGATGGGATAATTTAAATTAAGAAAAGTTGGCTAGAAATAAGCCAAGCTTAAGAATAAGCCTCCATGTATTTATTTGGGAGCAAGAGAAATCCATATGGCTTCCTTTGCAGAAGTCTGGTGTCAAGTGGGTCTGGGAAGGCCTCTTGTTGGGTATGAGGTCCCCTGCTGGTGCCCTACTGTCAGGGCCTAAAATGGAACAGAAGGAAGGAACACCAAGACAGGCTACGCTTAAAGACGAACAATCTCCCCTCTGTCTGTATGGGGATGCCTGATTTTAGCAGTGGTGTAGCGTCTGGATGTGAGGTCTAAGGAAGAACCTACCCAGCCTGCATGCACCACAGACCACCAACTGAGCACTGAGGTAGGCTAAACGACTAGTGTCATTGTGTATGTTGGTTATTGTATGACTTGGGACACAGAAATACTGGGTTGAGAGAGTACACACAGAAGACTGGATGCTGTTAATGTTTATTTAATCATTTTGACTGCGCCTAAAAGAAAGACCGGGGCTGCCAGCCTGGAGCCATCTGCCTGGATAGGGAGGGCTCTTCTTCCACCTTGCACAAAGGTGCTACAAGGCTGTCCTTCCAGGGTATTCAATGCGGTGCAGGTTCAGAGTCATAGCCGCCAGGCTCTCTTTCCTTCCTCTCTGTGCGCAATGAGCATTCGAAGCAGCTCCCTTCCCGTGGGAAGGCGTGCACTTGAAGAAACCAGTCTTTGAAGATGCGCGACAGTAGTCTTGGGAGAAATCTAGGTTGCTAAGAGAGAAGGCAAGCCTGAACAGGAGTGGGAGTGGGCAGCGCTTTCTTCTTTAGGTCTTCCCTGTGTTTGGAGAGCCATCACACTATCCCTACCTTCTTCAAAGTCAGTCAGAAACCAGAGGATATCCACTTCTAGAGTCCCACATTACAGAGGAAAGCTTTCCATTGACGACGGCTCTGTTAATCGAATCGCTTTCGGGTGTAAACAAAAGAGGACCCATTACTTCAAGAGAGGGAAACAGTGAGCTGGTGCCCATGGACCTTATCTTTACGAAAACATCCTTCCTTCAGCCGTCCCAAGACAAACGGCAGGCAGATGCTCAAATCTCTGCTCTGATTTCTGACACTCTTCAAGAAGCAATGTCATTGAGGAAAAGCTCTGGGAAACTAATTCGAGCATCATCTAGTTATAATTTAGCATTATCTTGAGCAGAAAGATGGGAAGGTTTTGTTGAAAACACCCTTTGGGTTGATATGCGTCTCTTCTCTTTCTGATCATTTCTGTCACCATCTGATAGCAAGAATATTATTGAGTCAGGGCTTGGCAAAGAGGAATGGTCTACTTCTCAGCAAACCTCTCTCAAAGGGAGAATAAGGTATTTTAGAAAACGCTTTCAGACACTCTGAGTCTTCTTTTATCACTGGCGCTCATAATATTTTATCTCTTTCATGTATTGCATGGGGTATTTTAGTGGGCTCTTTAATCTGAGCTATGTCCTATGGTAATTGTGTCCCCTCTGTGATCAAGGCCCCTTCTCTGCTCTCTTTTTTTGCCATGCTGGAGAAGGTGGTATTTAGAGACTGGATTTCCTGGGCTAACCTCTGAGTTGTTTAAAATCTTTTCTTTCATGACTTCACTGTCTTAATACTTTGTTGATTCATTTTTAAAGTATTTTTGATTACATATATGTGTCTGCATGTGGGAATGTGCATGCGAGTGCAGGTGTCTATGGTACCAGAGGCATTGCATTCCCTGGAGGTGGAGTTACATGTGACTGAGAGTCCCCCAACAGGGGGTGCTGGGAACTGAACTCAGCTCCTCCACAAGAGCAATGCATATTTGCAACCACTGAGCATGTTTCTAGCCCCTTGTCAATAAGTTTTTAAAAATTTAAAACAATGATTTACAGAAAAATAGAAATAAGAGAACTTTCTGGAAACCATTTTTAAACAACTATAAATATGATAAATTGTGCTATCTAAACTCTTTGGGGTATATTTCCTACAAATGAGCACCTTTGCCCGTAAAACACCAGAAAACCTTAAAAATCAGAAGATTAACACTGCTGTGTCACTACCATCTAGTTGTTAAACTTGTCAAGTTTTTTTTACTTTCCTTAATAACCTCATCCATAGCAAAAAAGACCCAGTTCCTTTTTATTTTAAATTTTTAGTGATTTATTTTTTGCTTTATGTGCATTAGTGTTTTGTCTGCATGTGTGTCTGTGTAAGGGTGTTGGGTCCCCTGGAACTGGAGTCACAGACAGTTATAAGCTGCTGCAAGGGTGCTGGGAATTGAACCTGGGTCCTCTGGAAGAGCCCTCAGTGCTCTTAACCACTGAGCCATCTCTCCAGCCCAAGACCTGGTTCCTCTTGTTGTGTTACAGCCCTTACCTCTCTCCGTTTCCTCCAATCTGGTCTTTCCTTTAAGACCTTGAAAAATGTGAAGAGTACAAGTTATTAGCTAGTTTCTTTGTAGATTTTTCCCCTCTGATGTCTTTTCAATTAGCTTCAGATAGTGCATCTTTCAAAGTAGGGATATCATAGGAGAGCTGCCGCTTCGTATTGTCTCCCACTGTGTGGTACAGGACCTCTTTTTATTTCTTCTATTACTGATGAGCTCTTTGATCATTTGACTGTGGAAGTATCTTCCTCCCCCAGCTCAGAGTCTCCTGCACCAATGCTGTCTTGCATGTCACTCCCCTGTGCTGCAGCCCTCCTACCAGGGGCACCCTTACATTGCCGATCCCCCATCTCCTTAAATTCCAGTTACTGCTTTGAGCTGCCAAGGACCCCTCTCTAAGCTCCACGTGGTAAGGAAATGTTCTTAGCCCCAAGTTCATCGGCTTCCAGAATAAATTGCTCAGGGAATGAGAAAGAAATTCTCTTGCTGCTTTCTAAAGTGTTTTCCCTCTTTGACCACCCAACACTTCTGGTGAGTTTCAAAACCTTTATAGATCATATTTCCCACCTTCAAGACCCCTTGGTTACTCTCTGCTTGTTTTAAATGACATTCTGGCCTTGTTTAGTGGGGTGTTTTTCTTATCTGCTATAGGGTTTGTTCCCTGCCCCCCCCAGCCCAGCACTGTTTTTCTGGTCTTCTGTGATAATTTTAGCAGTTTTAAGTTGGTAGTTTTTTGCTTATTGTTTTGCTTGATCTAGTATAATCTGTGTTTTTCATGTGGAAGATTCCCTCAATTATCCATTGCTGGTGAACTATCTATTCATAGCTAAGAATGGGCCAATAAAAGCCAAATATAGACACTGTTATATGGCTAAGGCTCGTCAACTGATTGGCCTCAATGTAAGACCCTTTACCCACCCCAATGCCTCCCTGGTTCCCAATAAGAAGAAGACATTTTACATTCAAACTTCCCTGACCACGAGGAAAAGTTGCTACTCAGAAAGTCATGGTCGCTTGGTCAGGTTACTAACCTTCTTCTGCATCCTCGTTTTGTGGAAAGCCATGGTCACTTGGCCAGGCTACTAACCTTCTGCATCTTCGTTTCGCCTTCATGGGCCTGACACAGCTGAGCTGCTGTATTTGGCTCCTTCGTTTCCATCTCTTTTACATATATTTAAGGAAATGTCAATTTTGATCCAATATTTGAATCTCTGTTTTTTAAAAATAAGCATAGGATGTCTATTGTGTCATGTGTCTATATATTTATTCCCTGGTTTTGCCTGCTGGAAGGATCTGCTATCAATGACACTCTGGTAGCTAAGAGTCACAGCTAGGTTTTAAATGCTATTCCCCAGTAAGAAGCATAAAAAACAGTTCCTTACAGAAACAGATCATTCAAGACTATGGTTTTTAAAAACTTCCACTGTGATCCTAGAATACATTATGGTACCAGAAAGTAAGAGAGTGCTCAAGAGATTAGGGATACATGTCAAAAAGGAGGAACTTACCTTAAAAAGTTTTTGCTGGTGAAACCTAGGATAAAATTGATCCACAAAGTAATAAAATAGAGTTTATCCCATAAAACAAGACTTCTATCCAAGAGTCCAAACAGTATAAATAAAAAAAAATCAGTGTATTCTCGCTGTAGAATCTTCATTAAAAATGTGGAATGAGTGATGGAGAAAGCAGGCATCATTTGGCAATTATACTAGTAATAACTGTGATAAGACCAGATGCATCAACAGATGACTACAATTCAGGGATAAAAATCTGCCGGGGAACATAGTATTTTGCTTCCTATAATAGATGCTCTTTGCAAACGCAACCTTGGAGTGTTAAAAGCCTGGCAGGCATTCCCTTCCTTAAGTGGTCAAGGTTAGCATCAGTGGTGCTAAGACGTATGGATGCGCTGTGCTTCCCAACACAATGCAATGAAAAGAAATGGCCCCAATGTAATTAATCAATACTATTCTAAAGTACCATAGTCATTCAATACCAAATAATAATGAAAATCTGTCCTAAAGTGGAGGCTAAGAAGATGTGACAGATAAATGTAGTTCATGAGCCTGGATTAGTCCTGAATTAGAGAAGGAAAATCAAATCACTAGTTTGATGGCAATGCTAATTTACTGGTTTGGTGCATTTGGGTAATCTAGGTGAAGAATATATGGTAAACACAGTTTATATAATTTTTATATAAATATATGCAATTTGCTACTTTGTTTGGGTAAGTCAAATTTTTTTTAAATGAACGTCAAACTTTCAATAAACCAATAGAGTCAGGGCTGTGATTTTCTGCTAAAGGTTGGAGAGGCACTGAAATGTGATTTGAGCCAGGTGTTTCTTTGTTGGTGCTCTTTTTCTCTTAAGAACCCATCAGTCTTCTGGGAGAGGGTGAGGGAAGGCTTTGGAGTTTCTTTAATCAGTATTTAGACATGGATGCAATGCTCTACCTTTTACTGAAACATGAGTCCATAAACCTGAAAAATTGGGCTCAGTTTCCCCAGAGAATGAGGGAAATTGTTCCAGTAATAGGTAGAGGAAGGCTGATCCTCTGATGCTGGGAGTTGGAAAATGGATGCCTGGGCAGTCAATGCTTCTCACCATGAAGCCATTGCCTGGCAGGCTGTTTCCAGCCCGGCTCCCTACCCTTGTCTTCAGAGTTACCTGCTGCCTCCAAACCCAAAGACTTCCAGGGCCTGCATGGCACAAAGTGACTGGCTTCTCATTAGCCACGCCTCTCTAAGAAGCTGGGTTTGACTTTTTGGACTAAGTGGTCCATCTTCCATGCAATTTCCTTCATCCTACATTCTGTTGTCTCCTCTCTTAGTTCATATGCTTCCTATGCTTTCATTTTAGCTTCCTTTGGCTGGAAGTGGGCACAGATGATTACTTTTAATTTCCAAGCTTTTTTATAAGTTTTCAAAATATTTTGGATTTCTTGGGGGGGGGAGGCTTGTGATCTTCATGTAAAATAGACTGAATCTGACACAGCTTTCAGAATTTCTGAGGTGTATATGAAGATTAGGTACCTCCTTCAGAGCCTTCAACCCCAAAACCTTGGTTCTTTGAAAGAATGTTTGTGTGATTTAGAACAATGTAGTCTTCGTTTCAGCAAATAATACCCCTAAAATATTCATTCAGGTTCCAGATCTCAAGGTGTGTTGTACAGGTTTGTTGTAGGAAGGCCACTTACTCATTTCCCGGCCACACAGACTCCTGAAATAACCACACAGAAGCTGTATTAATTAAATCACTGCTTAGCCAATCATTTTAGGGTATTGCTAGCTAGTTCTTACATCTAGAATTAACCCATCTCCAGTATTTTATATTTTACCATGAGGCTCATGGCCTACTGCTGTGGGACAGTTGTCTGTATTCTGTCAATTATATTTTAAATAAACACTGATTGGTCAGTAGCCA
>LOEQ01002586.1:89057-125793 GCA_001685075.1 Bramus lutescens
CGCAGCTCTGATAGTCATCCTCCTCTCAAGCCTGCTCACTGACTTCTCTCCCCAGGCTTGTCAGGGTCCCTCCCTAGGGGATACTGCCCTCCTCGTGCTGCTTGAGAACTCCCCACCTGTGCCAGCGTCCTCCATTGCCGTAGCAAATTGCCACACGTGTAGACTAGCAACAGCACAGTCTTCAGGTCAGAAATGCGACACAAGTTTCCCAAGGGTAAGATCCAGGTGCTGGGAGAATGTGTCCCCCTCGAAGGCTCTGGGTGAGGAATATCTGTTCTCCTTGCCTTTTCAAAAACAGAAGCTGCCCTCATCCCTTGTCTCTGGGCCCCTTTTCATCACCAGCCAGCACCGGCAGGTCAAGGCCTTCTTACATGGTATTGCCCTGACCTCCTCTGCTACCTCTGTCATATATTTTGAAGGGCCTGCATTTCTTCAGTCTGTTTGGTGTTACAGTAACGGTGAACCTTGTGGCTGGGTTATTTATAGGGGCCATGCATTTATTTGATGTGTGTCTTTGGAGGCTGGGAGGTGCAAGGTCAGGGAGCCACTCCTGTGAAGGTTTTCTGGCTGTATCACAGCCCGGCTGAAGGCATCTCATGACAAGAAGCTATGCAAGTGTGGTAACCCTATGAGGAAGTCAAACTCACTTTTGAAACAAACCCACAGCCCTCATAAAGCCAGTCCCTGGATGTCAACATTGATCTATTCATGAGGACAGAGCCCTCAGGACCTACTCTACTGTATAGATCCCTGATGTGGGAGGCCCTTCTGTATATGTGTTGCTTTTATTGGTTGATGAATAAAGCTGTTTTGGCCAATGACTTAGCAGAGTAAATCCAGGTGGGAAATCCAAACAGACATAGAAGAGAGAGAGAGTAGGCAGAGTCAGAGAAACACCATGCAGCTGAAATGCTGAAGGAGGACACCGGAACTTTACTGGTAGGTCACGGCCTCGTGGTGATACACAGATTAATAGAAATGGGTTAATTTAAGATGTAAGAGCTAGCTAGGAATATGCCTGAGCCATTGGCCAAACCGTGTTGTAATTAATATAACTAACTTCTGTGTGATTATTCGGGTCTGGGTGGCCGGGAAATGAAACCGTAGTCTCCATTTACAGATCTCACCCCTCAACATGTCTGCATGGGATGGGGCTAAGGCTCAACACATGAGAGTGGGGGATGGAGCATATTGAAACCACCACACAATGTGATCATATTGGGCTGATTTGAGAGACCTGGCTTGTTTCTCTCGTTTAAGATTGGCTATTTAGCTGTTTTAATTTGGTTGGTCTAGTTAGGTTGTTTTAGTTTAGTTGCAGGGTCTGGGAACCGTAATATGTGTGTGCCTTTTGGTGGTGGACTCTATTCTCCTCATTCTGTCTACCATGCTACCTTTCAAGCCATAGCTTAGGCTTATCTTCTTCCAGGACTCTTCCTCTAGAATCTGCAATTGCCAGACTCGTGACAATTGCTTTGCCTAAAACACAGTGTGGTGCCTATACTCTCCCAGGTCTCTACCTTGGTTTATTGTGGTTTGGGTCTTTACCCAAAAGCCCATATATTAAAGGGTTGGTCACCAGCCTATGGTGCTACTGAGAGATGGTGAAACCATACTGAAGTAGACCTTAGTGAAGGGAAGCTAGGTCATTGTAGGTATGCCTTTTCAGGGAGACAGTGAGACTGTAGCCCCTGAGGCAAAAAGACCTCTACTAGGCTCTCTTGCCATGATGTACTTACTGTACAACCATGGCCCCAAAGTAACAGAGCCAAGAGACCATGTAATGGGTCCCTGGAACCATGAGCCATAGTAAGCTCCCTCCCCCATGCCCTATAGCTTTGTCTTCAGCATTTTGTGTCATTGATAGGAAGCTGATGGCTACATTTTTGTTCCAGATTCTATTGAAGGCTTCCTGAGACCAGGGCCAAAGTTCTGCACATCAGCCTGCCCCCAGCAGGCCCACCTAACTCAGAGGATAAAGTATTGTGTAAATGTGAGGACTAGTCAGTTACCTGTCATCTTCATTCCGTTCCAGAAACCCAGAAGTACTGAGCTGATGGTAAAACAACAACAACAACAATAACACTAATAATAATTGTATACCTATCCAAAATACTCAAAGAATAATTTTTCTAAGATGTAATTTTTAAATATGGCAAAACACCCATGTAATTTGTAAATGCTATGATAGGATGCGAAGTGATCAGAAATGTAGTGGCCAATAAAGGAACCACTAGGCGTGTGTAACTATGTACCTTTAGATTTAAATAAATTAAAATTGACGTTAGTAAGTGTTCTGTTGCCCACTTTAACTGCATTTCAATTACTCAGAGCTTTGTGTGACAGGCAATTACCATCTGGACAATGTAGGTGTTGTGCGCTATTACTTTAAATCTGTAAAGCTGTGTTACATTTGTTTATGCTACATTTGTTTAACTATGTAAACATGTGTTACATTTGTTTTACCTTGCCTGCCTAAGGCACCTGATTGGTCTAATAAAAAGCTGAATGACCAATAGTTAGGCAGAGGAGGGATAGCCAGGACTGGCAGGTAGAGAGAATAGTAGGAGGAGAGAGGGAAAATGGGAGAGAAAGAGAAGGAGATGCCCAGGGCCAGCCAATCAGGCAGCTGTCAGACAGACAGACCTGGAGTAGGACATACAGAATGAAAGAAAGATAAAAAGCCCCAAGACAAAAATGTATAATTAATGTATAATTAATTTATAAGAACTAACACGACAATCATAAGCTAAAGCTGAGCATTCATATTAAGTCTTCATGTCATGATTTGGGAGCTGGTTGGTGGCCCAAAGAAAGCCAGCTACACATAGATATGTTACACTGCTCCTGGAAGTCTTTGCATAGTGCTGCCTTAGACCTAAGGGAAACTCTGCAGGCTATGCTTGAATTGAGATGTTTAAGTTGGAAGAGTTAGAGGTAGAGAGGACACATGGACAGTTGTAACTGCCTTCAACTCTTTGAGGGGGCATTGTTCATAATAGCTACTAAGTCTTTTGCTATATAGCCAGTAGGTAAAATCTAGGAAGTATTTTCTTTCAGGTGAAATTAGCTACTCCTGGAGCCAGCTTACTGTCTTAGTTAGGGTTCCTTTTGCTGTGAAGAGACACCATCATCTCAGCAATTCTTTTAAAGGAAAATATTTAATTGGAGTTGTCTTACAGTTCAGAGGTTCAGTCCATTATCATCATGGTGGGACATGGCAGCATGCAGGCAGACATAGTGCTGGAGCGGTAGTTGGGAGTTGAATATCTTACACAGGCATTAGGAAGTAAACTGAGACACTAGGTGTGTCTTGAGCATATATGAGACCTCAAAACCCACACCCACAGTGACTTCCTCCAACCAAGCCACACCTACTACAACAAAGCCACACCTCCTAATAGTGCCACTCCCTTTGGGGCCATTTTCTTCTACACTTACCATGCTGGCCACATTCAAATATAGATTAGATCATTTGTGTCTGCATTTCTCCGCATACTTATCCCTGTGTGTGATAATGTTACTCAATACTCTCAACTAATTTTAGAGATACACTATATTGTTCTAAGGCTCCATAATGTACAGCAGGTCTCTTGAAGTGACATTTCCTAAGTGAAATTATGTGTCCTTGTGACCCATGTTAGATCATTCCTTAACTTAAACAATGTAGTCAAAGCCTTGACCAGGTTAGAACTTCCACATACTATATTAGCACTTAATATCTTATTAATTATGTATTATGTAATATACTGTAAGTGTTGAGTGCCATGACAAAAGTCCCAGAGACTGGTGTCTTTCATAGCATACTTTCATTTTCTAACAATTCGCTGGGCTGGAAGTCTGAGATGAAAGTCCTGTTTTCTTGACTCATCGGTGGCCACTTTCTGTTTCCTCACATGGCCTCTCCACTGTGAGGAATGGCATCGCCTCACCTTTTTATAAAGATGTCCACCCTACAGTCTTAACAGATCAGGGCTCCACCCTCATTTAGCTCCTTATAGCCACTGTCTCTAAACACAATCCCTTTGGAGAGTAAGGCTTCTTATATGAACTTGGTCAGGCAGGGGGAGGGTATGCAGTTTGGTTCACAATATTTTGTGACGCTGTTGTGTCTATGGCTAATATTGATTACTTACAAATCATATAGAGAGATGGGATGAACTTGGAAGAGATTATATAAACTGAGATGTGGCCATGTTTGTAACTTTCTGCGGAAAGTTCGTTAACTCACACATTCCTACTCCAAGAACGAAGTTGGCACGGCTCAAGTCTCTGAGGAAGAAAGTAGTGATGCATACCCTTTGACCTAAAGACAGAAGGCACGATCTCAAGATGCAATATTTAGGGCTGCTCATGTCAGTTCATAATTTAAGGAAGATGTTTGCACTTGCTCATGGAGGCTTTTGTTTGGAGATCTCAGTTGTATCAATTCTAGTTAATATTTATTGAGCAATGGACCTGCTTGCTAGCAATATGCTAAGCCATTCTTGTGTATTTTCTCATTGAATTCTTAGGATTGCTGTATGAGGTGGGAGTATTGTTATACCCATTTTATGGAAAAGTGCTTTTGGAAGCCTACAGTGCATTATCAGTTAGTCAGAGGCTACGTAGTCGGTGTACTGTAAAGTCTAACTTCAAAGTTGGTTTGTGAATGCCAGTCTGTGCCCTTTATCCCATTCTGTGCTCGCTCTCTTGGGAGGAATGTCCTAGAAGGGTCAATAAAGAGAAANTAGCTCCAGACACAAATGCCTGGAGAGAGGGTTCCATCTGCAAGGCAAATCATGAGGAGAAAGCTGTTGGGTAAGGATGGGGGCTTCTATGCAGCCCCATGTATGGCTTCCATGAGCCTTGGCTTTCTCTTCCCCCTGGCTCTGCCCAGGTGCAGCAGCAGGCAGAGCCAGCCATCTTCCAGTCCCAGCAAGCTTGCCAATTTGTTATCATGCAAACCAATCGTGTCTAGTGGTATCGTTGTTATAATGGGAAAGAAGTTCATCCATTTCCAATTCTGCAGTGTGGGCAGACTTTTAAAGGCTCTGTTTCCATTCACATATTAATTTCCTTCCTGCCACAGCTCCAAATAGCTTAGCTCCTAAGCATGAGTCATTTTGCTCAGGCTGGGGGGGAAATGAAGTAATATTTTGCTTGTGCATCCTTCCAAATGAGATGAGGGTAAAAAGGCCCACTCTTGTCTGCTCACCAGACAATACCTGAAGGAAGCTAGACAAGATAAAAATCTAAATCCTTTCTCAATAACACTTTCTGCTCAGGAGAGCCGAAATGTTCTCTCTCTCTCTCTCTCTCTCTCTCTCTCTCTCTCTCTCTGAGTGTATATTTATTGTATACACACAACAGTTGTGTTTCCTTTCTCTCTGGAAAAGCACAGGTCTAAGAAGAACCCAGTTCAGACACCATGTCCTTTGTGAGCTCTTAAGGCTGCACAGGGACACATTTTTTCAAAGCCTTTTCCCCATTTCCCTCAAAGAGAGCTGGGTTGAGCTCCTGCAAGCAACCAGGCTTCGGCTGGCATTCTGTCCCCCACATCCAGACGGTGCTATGATATTATCTCATGTTTTACAAATGGAGACAGTTTGTCTTCGTGGCCTCAGTGGGTAGACTCGGTCAGAGTTAAACTCTTGGCCAAGGAATAAAAATCCCTGAATGGTCTAGGCCTTCTGCAGCTGCTGTCCTCCATCCCCTGTGTTGGCTGCTTTGTGCCGGTGTCACTTTCCTCTGAGAATAAGAATGAGGATTGTCCAACTCAGGAGAGGGGCATGAATGTCCTTCGCTGCCCCTGACACATTGTTTGTTAAAGCCCTAACGTCTTTTGCAGATGGCTCTTCCTGATTTCCTCTCCCTCCCATTCCGGGAGCTAGTGACTTTCAATTACTGCTCTCTGAGAGGTGCTGTGCTTGTGTGCACAGCCAGCAGCGTGGATGCACTTTGTATTTGCAGAACTTTTTTTGTGTGTGTGCCCTCTCGGGCTCGCTACATGACGCTTCTTAAAATCCACTGTGTGATCTTCATACTTTGGGTCCCATTTGCTTTCAGGCTTCTGGGCCTTCAGACCCATGTGTCACCTCCTGGGCTATGAATTATTCATAGATGCTCGTATTCTTGAGTTAGAAAAAAAAGTTAATTCATTTTTAATGGGGGTAGGGCTGAAACATGGGCAGGCAATCGTAGCTCTGATCTGTAAGTCCGGTGCCCTCTCTATTCACATGCTATTCCAGAAATGTGACTGGAAAACCTTCCTAGAGCAAAAGGACCAACCTTTTCACCAAAGGGGACTCCAAGTCCCACTGGGAGCACATCTTGTAATCTCTGATGTTAGTCATATTTTCTCTGCCTGGCAGGAATGGGTCAGCAGTGAGATCAGGCTGCATGGGCGGGAGGCATTTCATGTTGCGAGGGAAGAGTTGTAGATGTGAAACATGTGCCAACTTGAATCTGATGAAAGAATCTTAGAGACATGCCTCCTTATTGCATTTTAGTCTTTGCTATTATCAATCGCTTTAGATCCCAAAATTTGTTTTCTCAGCATTTGAAGTTCGCTTGTGGCACTGATTAGTCTCTCAGCTTCGTGGTTGTCTCAGAGCTGGAATAGTACCTGGTCTTGTGGTCAGTTTCTCCTCCAGATGGATCAGCTGCGATTTTGAGTAAGAGTGAGGTGGTGTGGATGGCAGAGAAACCAGAAAAGTTCCTGATAGGGGGTGAATATTTTGAAGTTAACGAGACTACAAAATGTTCACAACTGTGTAATATAGTTTAAGTAGCTTAAAGGGAAAACTCTCTGGTTAGGAAAAGCAAGGCCACACACATATCAGCTGTCTTTGGGCAAGTATTTAATATCTCCAAATGACCCTGTATAGACAGACAGAGGGAAAAGAGAGAGACATGGGAGACTTTAAAATGAGATATTGCATTTAACAGCAACCACCTTAAATAAGGGTTTGCGAACCAAGCCTTACGAACAAGGCATCGAATGGGAAATGATTAGTAACCTGAGATGATGTGTAGCTAGATGTGCAGGGTGCTTGGTATTGAACGAAGCCATCTCTGTGACAACCACACTGTCATCTACTGAGCTGGCACCCCCTGACAAATCCCCTAAGGCATTATTTTTCTTTTTAGTTCCACAATTCCCTGGCCATTCGGGGTGCATCAATAGGAAAAGCAAAGAGTTTCTTCTTTTAAATCTAAAATTAACTTTTTGTAATTTCAATGAATCCATGAACATCTTTTTTTTTTNNTTGGTTTTCAAGACCAGGTTTTTCTGGCTGTTCTGGAACTTGCTCTGTAGACCAAGCTGCCCTCACACTCACACACACACTCACAAAAATCCTCCTGCCTCTGCCTCCCGCCATGTGCTGGGATTAAAGGTGTGTGCCACCACCACCCAAACCACGAACCTCTTAAAAAAAAAAACCTATAGATAAGATGGACATCTCCTCATCTCTGTTCTCATTTCTATTCCAGAGGTAACTCTCACTATCAGCTGGATAGCTGGATGAGCCCTGTGCATCTTACACTGCATTAAACATGGACATTGCTATATTGCTATACCTGTGTTATATGGTTGGATTTTTTAATATATGTTATCATGGTACGTGTCATTTCAGACCTTGATCTTCATTGCTTACTCAGTTGTAGGTTTTGAAGATCTTTCCTTGTCCGTACACATAATGCATTAAACAAACAAACAAACAAACAGAAATCCTGCCATTAAAGGGGCTGGGAGCACAGCTCAATGGTCCAGTGATGGCGTAGCAGGCGTAGGGCCCCTGGCTTAACACCGAGCACTGCAATAAGCAAACCAATTAATTTTTTTCTATGAGCCAATGTATTCAGCCAACTCCATTTGGGTGCACATTTAAGTCATTTCCCATTTTAGTAGCTACTGTCAAATTACTCTGAAAAGCTTGTAACCCTGCCACCAGAATAAGGAAATAAGTTGGTTTGAATTTTGTAGATGTTTTCTTGGGTTTGGATGTTCATTTTCCTGCTTAATAGTCAAACTGAGTGTTTTTGCTATATACTTATGGGCCATTTGTAGTTTCTTCTCTGTGAACTGACATTTTATATCTTTACAATATTTCCCTATTGGACCCTTTTTTGATCACTGGAGATTCTTTATATAGTCTAGATACTGATCCTTTACAGAAAGCATTTTACCCTTTTGCCTTTTAACGTTGTCTATGATGTTTTCAGCCGTGCAGATGCCGTGGTATTGACGTGATCCAAGTTATTAGTCTTATATGCACTTGGGATTTTAGCACATTGTTTAGACTTCTATTATGCCAAAGGTCGCACTCACTTTGGCAGTATCTCAACAACCCATCTGGAACAGCCACCCATTCAGCTGGCCCAGACCTCCAGGAGCATGCGCGATCCCAGCACTGTCCAGCAGAGGGTAGTGTCTGAGCAGGTCTGCTTGTCTCCATTGGGGCCAGGGAGGGTTCTGTGTCTCACCAAAGGGGGCATTTTTAACTGTTCAGAAATTAGTAAATTCTAGCGAAAGAGACTGTAACTGAGCCAAGAAAAAGACCAGGAGCAAAGTCTGTTTCTCTGTGTCCCCCACAGTGGGAAGTGAACCGGGCCAAGGGGAAAGTGTCCTGGCAGCCTCTGTGTTTTAAGGCTTCTGAGGGGGCGCAGATCAAAGCACGCCAGCATTACAGAGGGTTTTCTCCAAGGGAAGCTTCCACCATTGCTTAAGTCTGGTCCACACTCCTGAGATGAAAGCTCAAGAGGAAGTGCTGTTTACTGGACAAACAACAGGCGGGATGATGACATAAGACCCCAAACTTCGTCTGATTCCATCAATAATTCAGAATCCTGCCTCCTTTTGTTTGAGGGGTGGTGTGAAAAGAGACCAGACATCAGAGGCACTGCTGACTTCACAGGAGGAAGCACAGGAATTACCAAACAGAACTGTTCAGCCCAAGTTCCCTTCTAGCCTCCCCCGGCGCTGGAACTGAACTAACAGCTCTGGCTTCTGTTGGTTTGTTTAGCACTGTTGCTGTGAGCTCAACTATATCATGAAACCAGAGGGTGCACTAGCAATGAAACCCCTAGACCTGCATAAACATAATGAGCGAATATGAACAAGCCCTGTGGTCACGGGTGGATTTTCCCTGCTTGCCACTCTGAAATTGCGAGCTTCCCCCTGTGCCTGGCTGTCTGTGTGGATCCAGGCAGTGGGGCCTGAGGACTCGCCGGGCTTCTGGTTTGCTGGCTCTAGTTCTGGTTCTCACTGGGCCAACAAGGAGGCGTGGTGTGAGAGCGTGGCTTCCGTAAAGAGCTCTGGGAGGCAAGCAGTAATAGGAATAACTAGGCGCACAGTCCTTTCTCCCATTCGGGCCTGGGAGTGTTGTTAAAGGTTTTCAGGCAGGCAGTTTCCATAACCCCTTTGGGCTTCCATTAACACTGCTTAGAATCAACCCCTTCGTTAATTTATCTTCACCCCTTTCTTCAGAGAACACTCTTTGATCTCTGCCCAAACCTTGACTGATACAGAAGCCGAGATCCATCTTAATTCCTCATGCTTAAAACGGGTCAAGTGTCCAGTTGATGTTTACTGTGGTTTTGGACTCCCTCTTCAACACAAATAATTTGCAAGTCCGGTAGTAGCTGATGTCTTCATGCCTTCCCAGGCTACAGATCAAGACATTGTAAATATGCCTTTAAAAGCCCTGCTGGAGAGACAGGGTCTGCCTGGGTTGGTAGAGCTTGTGTGATCAGAATGTTTAATCCTTGGTACTGCCCTCCAACCCATGCCCTCAAAAAAAAAAATCCCACCCTATCTATACATATTTTCTGCAATTCTTTGATGCTTTGGTGTTAGTTTCTCAGAGTCCCTTTCCCCCAGGCTCAAAAAATATTCCCCAATTCAGTCATAAACTTTGAAAGCAAGGACCTGGAAGATGAAAGGATCACAGGACCCAATTTGGAGACCCGTGATACCTTGACTGATTCATTAAGGGATGGTTGGAGATAGTTGCTAGAGACGTAAATCGCATTCATATGCTGCCCTCCCCTTCAGGGAGGGGGCTGCTGTCTTGTTAGCTAATCAGGCAATAAACTGTCACTCTAAGTAGGTAAAGCCGGTTAGTCTTCATCTCTCCAGCAGGCAAACACAGCTAAGTGAGCTGGTCCCCTCGCCCCCTTCTCACCTTCTACCTGCAGCTGCAAAGGCTGAACCAAAGCAACAAACCCCAGAAACAGTGGCAGAAGGAGAAAGCCCCCAATCGATGCATTGGGTGACCCCAATAACTGAGAGCTGTTAGATGCCTGCTTTAATTAAGCCCTGAGGTTGTTTTGTTTGGTTTTCTTGTGATACTGAAGCTTGAACTCAGGACCAGGCCATGGTACCACAGAGCTAGATCCACGGCCCTTTTAAATTTTAGTTTGAGTCAGGGTCTCACTGTATAACCCAAGCTGGCCTTGAGCTTGAAGTCTTCCTGCCTCCATCTCTCTGCTAGCTTAGGTTACAACCCTGTGCCACTGTGCCCAACTACTGAATCTTGTTCCCACAGATAGTCCTAGATTCTGTCACCTGCCTTCTTGGGTGCTCTTCTTACTCCAGGGGACTGTGCCTCTTGCCAGGGCCCCTTCCTGCCTTGTTCTCAGACCTTGTGTACTGCCCCAGAGGTGTTCTGACACCTACTTGTCCCTTTATCATCTACAGTCTAGGACAGTTCAAATCTCTGGGTCTGTGTTCTGCTCCCTGCCTCTGCCCAGAATTTGCTTAGAGTTCCCTGAGCCACCATAACGGCTTCACTCTGCTCTTTCCATTCAGATGTGTGAGTACTGATGGTGGCACCACAGAATTAAGACATCGATGCTCTTATTCTGGAGAGAAGGCTTGGTGCTGATGAGAGCAGGCAGTGACAGGCAGGGATGCTGTCATATGGGATATTCTACTCCTTCTGGGTAGACCTTTTCCTAATTTGTTCGATCTCGTGCTGATGAGGTGCATGCCCTTACTCCCAACTCGACCTTTGATCTGGAAGAACCCCCCTTCCTCCAGGCTCTCTACCCTGCTGTCTCTTGAGACAACAGGCTGGGAAGTCTGGCCTCTGTCCCCAGCCATACCTCCAGCAAGATGCAGAGCTTGAACGCTAGCAGTCTCCTGAGACTTCTTTCTCTCTGTTAATTATTGGCAATGCAAATGAAGCATTAAATTAGAGGGAGGAAGAGATTTTGTTCAGAAGCTTGAGTTTTAAGAACCATTCTATAGGAAATCAAATGGAAAAGAGAAATCCAAGCACGTAGGTTATCCTTTCCTTCCTCCAAATGGCCAAGATTGCAGCTTAGGTGCTGTGTCTAAGGCAGGGGAGCCAGGGTCTGGGGAGGTTAATGGTCTACACGGGGCTTTTCCAACCTTCCCAGGTCACAGGCCACCTACAAGGATTCTTCAGCACGGGTGTCTGACCTTACCCCCAGAGTTCTTATTCCTAGCAAGTTCCCAGGTGCCATCGGCCTCTGGGAGCCATCTTGGAGACCCTCAAAGCTACCCTGTGCTCCCTTTAGCTCAGAGCCCCTCAACCTTCAAAGCATCTTGTCTCCCCTGGAGATCTTGTTAGATCTTATTAATATGGGCTATGATGCAGTGCACTGGAGGGGAACTGGAAACACATACTAGCTGAGGTTCTTTTCTTCTGTTTTGTCTTATTTTTTTTTTCTTGAGATGGGGACTCACATAGCCCAGGCTGGCCCCAAACTTGTTATGTAGAGAATAACCTTGAACTTCTGATTCTCCTGCCTCCACCCCCCAAATGTTGAGATTAGGCATGTACTACCATGCCCAGTGTGGTGCTGGGCGTCAAACCTAGGCTTTCATGTATACGAGGCAGGAACCTTAGCATTTAAATTAAACTACATCCCTAGCTCTCAGTGGAGGTTTTTGTCTGAGATACAGCAGGAAAGTAGGCTTTCCTTGATTCCTCTCTGCTGGGGAGCCCCTGGCCCAGGATGCCGACTACCATGAAGCAGAAAGCTCAGAGATAATTTGGCCGATGGTGGATGCAAAGTGTCTCTACTGGCTGTCCAGCTTGATGGAGGCTGCAAAAAGGTGGACTCTATACTCCCTGCTATCAAAGAGCCGCTGGACTGTTGTGTATAGTGACAGAGAATAAGTATGTCTGAGAAGCCTAAGCCTCAGGTGAAGGTGTGTGAACGGTTTGCCTGACGCTGCTACATTGCGACAGTCTAAAATGACCACTGGGCTCCCTTATATCCCACTTGGCTTGGTTCTGAACTCCCAGAGGAAAGGGACCTACAGGTCAGCTGTGTGGAACTTTGTAAGACTGGGAAGGTTGGCAAAGTGAGGGATGTGAGAGTTTATACGGAAAATTTCCAGGGGAAAAGAACTGTGGAGTAGCTGAATCCTTAAATGTGAGGCTTCCCGAGCCTGTGTAACTCCACTTCCTTCTCTTATTAAATTGGCAATTACTGCTGCTTAGGGATCTCAGTGGAAAATGTTGGGCAATGTCTGCCAGCCTTCATGGTCAACTGTGGTACATAAATCAGTGTTATTCATCTCGACAAAGTAGAATGTTTGTCTCGTGTTTGTTGGACGGTGTCAACTTCAGCGGTGTACCTGAGAGTGAAAATGTCGAGCCCCTAGGATATATGCTGCATTTATCTTGTAGCCTAACCCTTTGTCTGTTTGAAAGTCTCTAGGATTTTAACTATGATTTGACAAATGAGATATGGACCGTATCAAAAAGCTGATACAGGTTGAGCCCAGGGAAGGCCAGCAAAGAAGGACTCATGTTGGCTGGCTGGACAGGGGGAGCTAAGGGAAGAAGGACTCGTGTTGGCTGGCTGGACAGGGGGAGCCCAGGGAAGGCCAGCTAAGAAGGACTCATGTTGGCTGGCTGGACAGGGGGAGCTAAGGGAAGAAGGACTCGTGTTGGCTGGCTGGACAGGGGGAGCCCAGGGAAGGCCAGCTAAGAAGGACTCATGTTGGCTGGCCGGACAGGGGTCCTGTGAGCTGGGCTGGAAAAGAGCAAGACTCGTGTCTCCCTCCCAACCCATTCCTCAGTCTAATGCATCTCATTTATTGTTAATGCTGTTTCTGCTGGCTCATTTGCAAATAGCCTGAATAAAACATCAGCACGGAGTGGGAGGGGCTCTCGTCTTCCATCACGCTCCTGCTACATTCCTGCCCTCCTTCCCTTTCCTCTGGTCCCTTCATTACTTTATCTAATTGGCTTGACATGAAACAGCCAGATAGGACTCCTGGGCTCTTGCTGGGATGGTGAGGAAACAGCTTCAGGAGGCCTGGCCTTTGTTTTTGTGCTTTTTGCTTTTATGGGTAGAGTGGAAACCAAGCACTGAATGTGCCTGTGACCTTGGGGAGGATGTGAGAGAGTAGAAGGCTGCTTGGTTCGCCCCAGTGATAGGCCCTGTCCACAGAAGTTGGCACAGAAGGTTAGTCCAAAACAAACCATTCAGTTCAAGTGAAGTTCTGGGTGATGGAAACTGGCTAGGAGGCAAACCTATGAATAACCCTAAATAAAGCAGACTGGAAAAAGGGACTTAGCCAGTAAAGTGCTCTCTATACAAGCACGAGGATGTGAGTTCAATCCCCAGCAACCACAGAAAAGGTGGGCCTTGGTAAGCAGGTACTTATAACCACAGCAGAGGAGGCAGAGGCAGGAGGAACCCTGCAGCTCACTGACCGCTCATCCTAGCTAATCAATAAGCCCAAGGTTTCCTAAAAACAAGGTGGACAGCTCCTGAGAAATAACTACTGAGGTTACCTTTGGCCTCTACACGTATACACGTATACACACACACACAACACTACACACAAAACTAAAATAAAGAAAAGGCTCTGCTGTAAACTCATGTGGTGGACATGTCTCTCAACCACATGCATAACTAAGCAGGAAGTTTTGGCAGGCACTCTTACTAGTTGAACGTATTTCTTGAGTGCGCTAATTCTTAAGCCAGTTCTAGCCTTGACCTTTTAAAATTAATGTATCTTTGTTTTTTTGAAATCTACAATTTCCACCTAGATTTCCTCTTGCCAGTTTTCTGTTTGAAGAACTAAGGATTTTTACTTGTGAAATTTACTACAGTCTGAATTTTGCATATTTAAAGAACAGTTCGAAGCCCGGGAATAGTGGAATACATCTATAATCCTAACATTCCTGAGTCAAAAGCAGGCAGATTTCTATGAGTTCAAGGTCAGCATGGTTTATATAGTGAGTCCCAGGACAGCCAAGGCTACACAGTGAAACCCTGTCTCAAAAACAAACAAATAAACAAATAAGAGAAAAGAACAGTTTGATATGTTCCTTGGAGCTCTGTATTTCCTGCAGATTGGTAGCTAGGTCCACAGGCTTTATAAAGCTTAACTCTGATCTCTCTGGCAAGATTGTAGGCGATGTGGTATTTTTCATTAGGAAGAGAATCTTGCCAGCCTGTCTCCTCTTTGCTGATGTTAGCGGCTGTTAACATTCAATACCAGATCCATTAATTCACTGAGGGCGTTGCAAAATGGGGACACTGTCTCAGTCATTTTTCTTTAATGGTGGGAACCCTTCCATAAAGGGCCGTTCTCACTCAGCCTAGGATTCTGGGATCGGTTGCTGCAGCCCACAACAGGAAAGCGGTACAAACAGTTTTATTAATTTTCAAAATAATGACTACGTGCCATCCATCCTCCAAAAGTGGTCAGCTCTTTTCCACACCAAATATCAATGGGAACGTGTGGATTCATATATATTATAATTCTTATATTTTATCTTATAATTATAAATTTTATTTATGTTTGAGTTGATTTTTTCTTTCGACTGTTGTAGGGATTACACCTAGGGCACCACACTTACTAGACACACACTCTACCACTAAGCTATACCCCATTCACTTTTTTACCTTGCATTTTGAGATAGGGTCTCACTAAATCGCTGTGGCTGGACTTCAACTCACTCTGCCATCCAGATAGGACTTAAACTTTCAATTCTCCTGCTTCAGCTGCCTGGGATTGCAGGCATGTACTTCCAAGCCCAGCTTGGGTGGATTTAAAATACTTAAATGGAGATATATGATGCATTGGGAGTTGAGGAAGCCTTAAGTGTGTGAAGTCCTGAGTGACTGTGTGTTGCAGACATAGGTATAGCCATGCCAGGTACTTCAGAGCCTCGGACCAATGGGGAGATGGCAAAGCCTTCCTCACCTGAGGTTCAGAGCATGACGAAGCTTTTCTCAGGGGGGTGAGTCTAAGTGTTAACAGTGTATGCAGAAGATTTCCACCATAGCCTTTTTCTCCTGGGATATCTACAGCTCAAAGATCGCTCCTCTAAACAGACTGCTCCTACCAAGATTGGTTAAAGCTGTCTCCTTGATCTAGCTACTTACCAGAAGTCCTCCTTGTAGACAGTAACATTCCTCCTTAACCAACTGGATGCAATTTCTGTTCAATTTCTGGGGTGCCAGAGATTCTCCAGCAGAGAGCCCAGACTACCTGATCCCAGGTTTCTGTGTATTCATCTTCTAGGTGTGTCCTTCAATCCTTCATTGTCCCAATCAGGTCTAAGTACCTGGAGCCATGAAGGGACACAGCAATGTTGACCCCACTTTTAGTGCTGGGCGGGTCTTCAATTGCCTCTGCAATCCTTGTCATAAGATTTCAGAAATCTCGGTAGATTCCCTATTACAATATTCCAGGCTTATCTCCTACACAAATCTGAAGGTAGCCACAAAACCCTCACACCTCTTCCTAGGCGCTTGCCTTTCAGGAACTCTTTTCTACTGCTATTGATGTTCGTGATTGCTCTGCTATGAGCTTAGTTACTGCTTTCTGTTGGACACAGCCAAGGAACTAGATGTGAAAGAATCTGTCCGAGGTCTGTTCTGTTGTAAATGTGGGTTTTCAAAGTTCCAATTTGTTCAGACACAATTGACATATTAGGGAGTGAGTGGAGCATGACAGAGTTTCCATTTGTCTATGTACAGGATTCTACAGGGGAGAAAGACAGGATGCGTGCAGAAAACTGGATCCAGCTCAAGAAAGCCACATAAGAATGTCTAAAATATCAAAGGGAAAAAAAACAGTAATAATTTTTTTTCAAAGCCAAAGAGTAAGGTCAGACTACTTACAAAGCCTTCCACAGAAATGGCCAAATCCTGCCGACATGGCACCTTTTAAACTGCCAGGTGACGAGTTTGGTGACGTGGAATTTCCAGAGTCTACTAGCAGGTGAGGTTTGAAGTACAGAGGCAAACACAGCAGAAGTTCTCAGAGGGAAAAGCTTGGATGGTCAATTAGACACGCAATTCTGATGAAATAGGCTATTGCAATGGATACTTCCCAAAGACTGCATCTTTCACAATGTGACCCAGGATTGAAGGGCAAATGATCGTGTACCTCTGGTGTTTAGTGTGGATGCCCAATGGAGGATGGTGAACAACACTGACCTTTTCTTGAGGAAGTGTTATCCTTCCAATTTGTTGAAGGTCTACTCAAACGCAACAAAAACATTATGGGGACAGGGTCAAAGGTATTTCTCTTCTTGCATCCAACCATTCACCTTCTGTTGCCCTTGAATGCCAGAGCTGTCTGCATCCAGGCCTCAGACTCTGGGATTTCCACCAGTGAAAGTTCTTTTTATAACCACTAGTGTACTTACGCACTATTGCTGGTTGGCTGGCTGGCATTGCAGCTGTGACATCAGGCCATGGGGCAGAACGAATAGGGTCGCCTGGATTACAGGTCCATGATCGTGATCTCTCGAGGCTTCTGAAGCCAACTGACTTCATGGTCCTAAACTGGTAGCAACATAATGCATTTCCATCCTGAAATTGTTTATCTACAAACGGCTTTCAGGCCTGACCTTGTGTAGCCTTCCCAAGGCAAACCCAAAACCAACTAACATGCCCAATAAGTGGGACAGAAATATACCCAGCTTATAAATGAACTTGGAAAATAACCTGGAATATCTTAGAAAGGGTCAGCGGCAAGCCTCATCTGATAATCAACAGATTTTATTTTATGTGCAGCCTATTGTTAAAGGGGATAAAAAAGAGTCAAATAGGAAAGCTCAGCCTTCAGGAAGATGTAGAGACACTAAACGGAAGCAGGCAGCTCCTACCTGTCAGCCGTGAATCCTCCAGAGAAGCTGGCCCGTTAATCTGTTCCTGCTCTTTTCTTTTTTAGTCGTCAGGACCTGCGAAGCTCCAGGAAGCAAACATATTCACCGACCCACTA
Organism: Bramus lutescens; assembly: GCA_001685075.1. Classification (NCBI taxonomy): domain Eukaryota; kingdom Metazoa; phylum Chordata; class Mammalia; order Rodentia; family Cricetidae; genus Bramus; species Bramus lutescens. Next base: position 106,276 of record LOEQ01002586.1, read on the forward strand.
GTGCGTTACAGTTTAGAGCAATGAGAACGTCAGCAATGAGAACTCCAAGCTGACCACTTCCAATCTCCTTTCTGCATGTCTAGATTAGGGGCTCCAGTCCTGAAGGAATGAAAGGACCCTCTGAGCAAGCTTCTCTGCAGAAAAAGAAGAACCCTCTGGGTGATTGCTATAAATCAGCAACTGTGGACACAGGTTTCATGAACTTCTCATTTTACAGATGAGCCAAATGAAGCCAAGTGCAGGGAGACTGTCTCATCAAGGTACAAAAAGGTGTTCCAGAAAATCTACTAATAAGGAAAGCATTAGAGCTCGGAAATGACTCGGTGGCTGCAGTGTACACTGTGCAAGGGTGAGAACCTGAGTCCAGATCGCCAGAACTCACAGGAAAACAAGACAGGGCGCAGTGCTTGACATGTGCCTATAATCCGTGCTGGGAAGTGGATGCAAGAAGATCCCCCGGCTCCTGACTAATCGGCCAGGCGGGTTCAGGGAGAAGCCCTGTCTCAAAAAGTACGGTGGAGTTCAAAAGAGGAGGATGCCTGACATCAACCTCTGGCCCCTCCACAATGCTCACGTAAACCTATGGTCCCTCACACAAACTTGCAGGCATATATGTGCACCACACACATATACTACACACATGCACACATGGACATATAGCTCCTCACACAAACCTGCATGCACATACATGCATCACACAGATAAACTACACATATGCACACACAGACATGTGGTCCCTCATAAAAACCTGCATACACATACATGCACCACACACATACACTACACAATACATGCATGGACATATGGTCTCTCACACAAACTGACATGGACATACATACATCACACACATACACTACACACATGCACAGACAGACATATGATCTCTCATACCAACCTGCATACACATATATGCACCCCACACATACACTACATATATTCACACATGGACATATGGTCCCTCACACAAATCTGCATACACATATACACATGCATACACCATACACTACACTCATGCACACACAGACATATGTTTCCTCACACACACTTACATACACACATATACCACACATAAACACACACATATGCTACACACATCTACACGTGGACATATGAGCCCTCAAACACACTTGTACCCCCCTACACCCCACCTTACATCACACCCTACAGGTAGAAAAGAAAAGAGAAAAAAGAAAAAAAGTGAATCAGGTTGCACAGACCAGAGCTTGCATGTGGCAACTTTTGTCTACACTGCCTGCTGTGTTCCCTTGGAAAAGGCTGTCTTCTAAACAGACATAAGTGGAACAAGCAAACCACGTGTCTTAATTAGCAGGAGAACACAATAAGGAACGATTTTAAGCTAGGAGGGCTGCCATAACATCATAGGAAAAGTCAATATGTTGCTTAATAATGAATTAATTAGTATTTAAATAATAGAAATGACTATCAATTATAAAGCACTACCACAAATTACTTGCTGTACTAACAGCTTCCTTTGCCATTATTTAATAATTCCAGCCACCATCTTCCTTTGGATGAAAAGTCAGGGAAGTTTACAATTCAAAGTCTCATCCCAATTAACAGTATAAAGGGGTGCCCGGAGCCCCTTTCCCTTCTATTGCCTCTTCAGAGCTAGCTGCTCTGGGCCTCTGTGCTGTGCTGTCAGAGGAACCTAAGATAGTCAATCATCACTTCGCAATTTGCCCATTATGGGTCGGACTAGCCTTAATATTAAAATCAAACACCCAAGAAAACGCCTGAAGCGACATTTTCTGCTTCTACGTGTGGCTTGCTCCAGTCAAATCATTCTGTCTTGTACACCCAGCTTACTGATGGTGGGAGGCAGGTCTTGCGGGTACTGCATGACAGGGGTGAGTTAGGTAATTTATTAGGCAGCCTGGGCCCATGGCTTAGGTTCTAGTCTTTGTGATCTCAATAAGGGATTTGGGACAAATCATTTAATCAACTAGAGTCATTTCACAAAGAAATACTCATGGGCAGTGGCGCTTACTTCCCTAAACAGAGGAGATGATAGGAAAAAAACGTTTGCTCTTGTTTTTGTTTTTGTTTTTGTTTTCATATAGAATTAAGTTGTCTGCTAATTCTTGGACTGATTATAAACAGGGCCCAAGAACAAAGGTGCAAGTCCCAGGTGTGCCTCACCCCTTGTCCTCTGGAAAAGCCACATCTGCACTTGGACCTCCTCAGCCAGTTCCTCAGCAGCGCTCTGAGGTGATCCATATGTGTCCTCTTTTCAGAAACTAGAGAAATAGAGATCTAAAGAGTTAAGTCTCCTGAACCAGGAAATGATACAGCCAGGATATCAATCCAGGAGGTTCTGTTTTAATGATTTATTTTATTATTTTTAGTTGTGTGACTTTGTGGTATGTCCACGTGCGGGCTTATGCACGTGAGTGCAGGGGCCTTCAGAGGCCGGAGGTCTTGGATCCCCTGGAACTGGAGCTACCACATGCAGTTGCCAGCTGCCTGAGGTGCATACTGGGAACTGAACTTGGGTCCTCCAAAGAGCAGTGTGTGCTCTCAACTGCTGAATCATCTCTTCAATTCCCATCTAAGGATCACATTGTTCAAGTACCCAATGTACACTTGTCAGTCTGATCCAAAGCCTCGGCATCCATTTCTGACTGTTAATCCAGGCCTGTCGGCTTTTCCACTGACCTCGGCCGATCTCGTCTGCTGGACCTGAGATCTGAGGACCTGAAAGAATGGGACAGACAGCAGTCCAATGCTGTCAGCAGCCTTGCTTCAGTTTTAGTGTGCTTTTATACACAAAAGTCACAAAGAAAACAAAATGAAACAAAAACAAAGAAAAAGATGATCCAAGGAAAGCTGTTTGAGGTCAGGAAGCCATGATCAGAAAAACACATATGTAAATGTCAGTAAGCACATACTAAATGTCAACAGAGCAGCCCTTTTCCAGAACTTTCTCAGGACAGAGCAATTGAAATATAATTGCCTGGCACAGACTATAGATTATACCTGGGAGAGCTTGAAAGCAAGGCAGAAGGCCATATCCAGACTCAGGGTTCACTGACTGGATTGGGTTCTACAGCCATGTCCTGGCTTCCAACAAGAATGCACATGTCTTATAAATTAAATGTAAATGTTTGTCATGGGGGCAAGAAATCATGTCCAAGAACAGTCCAGGGAACAAAATGAGGTAAAAGGGCCCTTTGCCTTTTCTCCTGGAGCCTCTACCATAGTTCCCCCAAGGCATTGTTCACCATAGGTCACTCCTTTGACATGTTCCAACATCGAACTCTTTTTCATGGAAAGAGAGGCTTTGCTACGCTTGACTTAACACCAAACGGGCTTTCCAAAGAAGCCAACCTAGACTCCACCTCTTAGGAAGCTCATAGGGTGCTCATAGAATCCCAGGTTTACTCTATCCTCAATGACCCTCCACAGGACTAGAATCTTCTGGAAAACAGAGACAATTTGTTATCGGGTCCCTAATCCTTCCCAGGCCTGCTATTCCTAGCTGTACAACAAATAAGTTTCTCTCATACACAAACTGTTGGTGAAGAATATTCTCCAAGCATAGCCAATATTACCACGCCCATCAGAAGAGCTGCGACTACTCCCAACAGACCGTCAATATCTATCTGGCTTATCTCCTCGTGGCAGAAATGGGGACGATTATCATACCCTCAACTGAGATCTCAGCCGTTCCCTCCCCCACCCCTCTGTCACCCGTATGCACTTCTGCCCCAGCTATGGGTGGCCGTCTCACATTCTCAGCAGGTAGACCTATGACCTCATCCCTGACCGAGGGCCCCTTCTACACAGAAATGGCAGAGAGTGGCATTCCAGCCTCATTCCCCTGGCTTGGGGTTTCTGCTGTTTCTCTAATCACTGTCTTCTGTGCATTTCTCTCTGGGGACTCTTAATATCTTTCTCTAGACCTCTCTTCTAGGAGACTAGTAGAAGCAAGAGTCCATGAGAACACAGATACCTTTGTCACCACTGAGCTGCATGGTTAGTTGTGGCCCATGAACCGTTCCACTATGCCAACTACAGCTATGCCCCCCACCACCTGAAAAGGTGACTGCAGTAAAACATGAAATAAAGAGCAGAAAGCCCATACTCTTTCACTGACCAGTCTCTGTCATAAAGGCTGTATAGGGGAACAGAAATAAATTTATGAACTATCTGAGCTGCAATTTTTTGATTTCAAAGTAATTCAGTCATGGGGAAATGTCAGTTCCAACTGGAGAGGAAAACAAACCTCGAGTCCCTGGCATTCCTCAGCTTGAGCAGCCCCTGAGGTGACAAATGTGGCAGCTGTTCCAGAGTTCTGCAAAGTCCTGTGCTAGGTGTGGCGGCCATACGTGTCTGTGTTCATGTTGCAGTAAGCTTTGCATGCAAGAGCTCGTGTTCTACCTGTCCTCCAAAGTGCCCCCTGCCCAGTTGGGAAGGGGTGCTTGTATGTCAGCCACACTGATCTGCAGAATCCAGAACACGGGGAAGGGCAAAGGACCCATCATTCTGTTGAAAACAGGAGCCACAGGGATCCCAGTGGCAGAGCCCAGGCCGGATGGAGCAGAGGCTACCAGGGCACTCAGACCAATGAGAAATGAGTCAAAACTACAGACCCCCACACCCTCAACAGATGCTGTTTCTCATGGAATCATCAGGGGGCCAGATTCAGAGCAGAGCAACCAGGATGGTGTAGATTCGCTGTACGAAAAATAAAGGCCTATTCTAAACCTCTACTTCCCAGAGGGATCAGGGCAGGATAGTGTCCAAAGATGGCCTGGATTTCGCCTTTATTTAATTTTGAACATCTCAACACACATCAGTGTCTGAGATTGTGGCTAAGGCTTTACTGAGTTGTCTCCGGTGGGGATTGTTTTCAACTTCTTGGGCAGGGATCTGCCTCTTTTCCTTTATTGCATTGTAAATCCTTAGTAGTTCCCTGTAAATTCTTTACCTTCTTTCAAGCTGCCTGCTGAATTGAGCACACTTCACCTTCCAGCACAGTCTTTCTCCCAGGCACAACGCTCCCTGGGCCTCCATCCTTCTGCCAGCAGCTGTTTTGTTCTTAGCCACCTCTCACATATTTCTGGCCCCTCACTGTCTGCATATCTCTATCCAAACTTACTGTTTCAGGGTCTACATGTGTGTCCATGCATGACTCAGACTGTGCCAGCTCTTCCTTGCCCTTGTCTACTGGACATCTCTATTTGGATGTCCGGAAGGCCTCTGACCCAACACAATAATACATTTTCTTCTCCTTGTGTTCCCCATCTCAATGAGCAGGTATTCAAGGCAGACTCTCCTGGACATCCTTAACTTCTTAACAAGCTTCTGTGTCATGCTGCTTCCAAGTATCTTCTGGGTCTCTGTCAACCACAGAAATTTTCTGCTCGCTCTCTCTAATGTAGCTGTCTCTTCATTTAGCTATGGCCACAATAATGCTACATGTTGCAGAACTCAGCATCACAGTGGCATACAAATGGAAGCATCATCTCATTCTCCCTTATGGCTTGTGGGAGCAGCTGGGCCAGCTCTGCTTCAGGCTGCACAGCTGGGGTGGCTCTGTTCCATTTGTTTTCCATCTTCCTGCTGGGCCCAGCATGTTGGCTGAGGCATGGTGTTCTCAAGGTGGCGAATGCAGAGGTACAAGGAAACAAACGGGATACTCAGCATCTCTTAAGCTGGCTTCAGGTGGCACACAGTCACTTCTGCACACTCGCCAGTGACCGAAGCCAGCTACGTGGCCTGGCCCAACGCCAAGAGGTTGAGAAGCACAGTTGGCTGACGAGGGGGTCATGACAAGAGAATGGGTGCAGGGAGCATTGAGACCAATGATATAATCCAACACTGGCCCTGACTCCCACCATCCATGGGCTATGTCCCTCTGCATTGTCCCTGGGACAGAGCTTAGACACGCCATCTGACCTCTGTCTTTTCACAGAAACCGTCATGTGCTCTTCCTGCTTTGACAATTTGCCTGATTTTTCTCTTTTCTTCTGGATTTTACAAAGCTGGAACGCTGACTCCCTCTTCCCAGTCCCCAGCTAGTTCCCTTCCTGCAATTATCTACATTCTTCTAGCTTCCCCTCAGTTCTCTCTTTAATTGCTTCTTTCCCCAAACCCTTCCTGAGCCCAAGACAAAGCTAGTTGCCCTCCTATTATGAGAAATATCCCTTTATTCCTAGCTCTCCCCTGAAGGTACTCTTAATCATCCATATTGTGCTTACCCAAGGAGAAGGGCGGTGTCTTGTTTCTAGGGCTGAGTTACTGTGCTTGAGTCGTCCCCTGTAAATAATTTTTAGTGGATGGATGAAGGATGTCACATGGGACTGGGACTATCAAGTTTACTGTCTTTGCCTTTCTCTTTTCTACAAAAAAAAAGTTATAAACTTGGGGTGATTTTATAAGTAAGGGAAGGAAATCTCTTAAGTTCCAATCCAGTCCAGACTGACCCCTTATTGTGGGAATTTACTGACTTTTTTAAAGAGCAACCTACACAGTGACAATTTAGCACACCCCAGCACCTAGACTGGCCCACGATGCCTCTACTTGAATTTCTACTTTTTTGGTGGTTCTCTCTGTGGGGCAGCACCCAGACCTGTGTAAAACAGGAGTGCCCGGTTTTGCAGACAATAAAGCCAGCTTACTGTATTGAGTTACCCACAAATGACCACAGACTGAGTTGCTCAAACAATGCAGACTTGGTATCTTCTGACTCCGTAAGGTAGAGGACTGAAATGACATCTGAAAAGTTGTCTGATCTCTCTGAGAAGACACACACACCCCTCAGATTCGGATGTGAACTCTGCCCTCTAAGTGGAACTCTATCTGTTCACGCATTAGCATATTTTAAAATAACCACTATTTTGGAGAGTGTTGGAGAGATAGCCTGGTTGGTCAGGGCCTGAGTGACAATCCTCGCCACCCACTAACTAATAAACGAATAATAATAACTAATAAACTAATAACTAATGTGATAAAAACTCAGAGGAGAAAAGGCTCTCTTCTTCGTGGCCTTCTTTGGGAAAGATACTAGGCAAGAATATAATTCTTGGAACTATGGCATCCATTGGACTGATCTGAAGGGGACCCTGAGCTACAGGGGAGAGGTAAAGAGAGCTGGGGTCTTTGCTGCTCCTGAATTGCTGCCCCAGTGCTATCACCCCTGCCTGGGAGCCTCGCTATAGAAAATGCTTTAATGTCTTTGTTGCACAAGCCTCTCTGTTACATGGTCACTCTGTTATTTGTAGCCGAAGTAATTCCTGATACAAATAGCTTGAAATTTATTCCACAATACCCCAAATTTCTCATTAACAACATATCAGAAATCACACCAGTGCAATCTATTATTTAGCATAGTCTCAGGGCCTGAAATGTTTTCACAGCTGGTATTTACTGACTCTCGTGGCTGATACCTGGAGAGTAGGACTCAGTGGCCTGAGCATCTGCCATTTGTATTTTAACTGGTGTTCTAGTCCTCACTCCCTTATTCCCCTGACTCTTCAGAGGAAGCAGAAGAGGTGGGACTAACCCTCATCACCCATGTTTTGAGATATTTCTTCGGAAGGATCTCCCTACAGTGGGAGAGAAAATAATAAATAGCATCCATGTCAGGGTTCTGTTCCCTAAAAACTGCGAATATTTTACTTTTCATGGAAAAAGAGGCTTTGCTACATGAGTGGTTGAAGATCCTCAAGATGAGGGATTATCCTGAAATATTCAGGTGGGTCTAGCATCGTCACTAGGGCCATAAAAGTAGGTGGAGATGGGCTGAAGAGAGGATTTAGCAGTTAAGTGTGTACACTGTTCTCGCAAAGGACCTGAGTTCAGTTTTCCCAGCACCATGGTTGGGTCACAATCATCTGCACAGGGGATCCAACATCTCTGACTTCATGGGGCACCCGCAATCGTGAGGTGTGGTCAGTTTTGAAGAGGGAGGGAGCAGACCCTAGGGAGAACTGCTGGCTGCCTCTGGAAAATGGAAAGAATGAGAGAAGAGGCAGGTTAATGGGTCAGAGTGCAAAGGGCATGGGAAAAACTGGTGTCTTTTAGAAGGCTTTGGCTGTTTTGACGTAATATTTTAAGTTTCCTTTGCAAGCTTTCTCTGGCAACTGCAGGTTCCAATTTATTGCAAGTAAACTAGTGTAGAGCAAGCCTTGGGGCTCCACGTTCCCAGCCCGTTGTTTCCATAGAGAATGAATTACAGGGCAGGCAAGTCAGCACCACGGTATCACTTCCCAGACTAAGTCCTTTGCCGTAACCTCCAGAGCCTTCAAAATTAGAATCATTACTTAGGCAGGGAGCCGGCAATGGAAATCAAATGAGAGGCTGCAGCAGGCTAATGAAGGCCAACAATCTGGAAATTTGAAGAAAGTAAAGAACTCTGGTAGGTAGAGGAAGGCACTACTTCATAATGCTTAAAGGTAGAGCCGGGTTTTTATAGCACTCTACCGAGAAAGCAAAGTTTAAATATGTCCGTGCGCTTCTACGTGTGTGCTAGTTTATGCATGTGTGCGCGCATGCACGCATGCATGCCCGCGAATCAATCTGTCTATGCAGCCATTCATTCATTCAAGTGGCAGGGGAAAGGAAAGGAATAACATTTAGATGCCTTGGCTAGCGCTAGGCAAAGTGCTGTTCTCCTATGACCACATTAACTGACTTACCTCTAATGCTCAGTCCAGCTTCCGTTAACGAGGTTAGTAAAGTGTCAAAGAGATGACTTCTAGAGACAAATGGTGGCACACACTTTGGAGCATACAAGCGAAGTGTCCACATTCAAACTGAGAGAAGAAGTTGGGAATTAAACAAAACAGAATAAAATTATGCAAACGTTAAAACTTTGCTACTTATACAAACTGTGTAACACTAATTCACATAAAATTATTCCTTGAAACTATGTATGTGTCAGAAACTATTCTTTGAACGTAATTGATTTTTCTCAGTCTTAGACATTTGAAGAAACATAGGTTGTTCCTGAATGCTAGGTTTTGTAACAGTTTGACAGTGTAATTGGTCCATCCTCCTCGACCTATGCTAATAGGTATTTTAATTAAGGAACTCCATGAGCTCCAGAACTGGGAGATTCATTTATGTGGATCCCTGTTTATGCTGTGAGGGCCCCAAACCCCTGTCTCCTGGACTTTTATTTCCCCAAGAAATACTAACACAGGCAAGGATGAGAGGCCAGGATACCGGTGTCAGGATGACAATGAAACCACAGCTATCAGGAGGCTGGGAATCAGGGACCAATTCCTCACATGAGGCAATACCAAGAGACTCTGTGAGCTCAGAACCAGGAAAGCCAGTGCCTCTGGGGAGACCAATCAAGCTTCTCCTCAGCTCCTCCAGCTTGGATAGCAGCTTCTCCTGGCTCACTTTTCTGAAAATTCAGCTCCTCACTGCTTTTATTGTCACTAAGTTAATAGATTTTTTAAAATATCTTTTTATCCTGGTACATAATTCTTTATGTTCACAGATCAATAATAGGGTAAATTTCTTTGCTGAGTAATGATCCTTAGAAGGATCCCTAGGAAGGAATGTTTCCAGGGCCCAAAAAGAATGGCTGCAGATTTCATGTGGTTCTATAATTGTGTTGTTCAAGCATCCCACAAAATGTAATAGCCATTTTCAGGACTTTTGTGATTGAGGACAAACTCCTTAGTAACTAAGGGCGGAAAATAATCAGTTGCAGCTTCAAAATGGACGACTTATCCAAGACAATTTAATCCAATGTGCATGCTGAGGAATCTGATGCCAGCCTGCTGACAGCTCCCGCCCACTCGGAATCTTCTAGGTTATGGTCATTGATTCCACAAACTGCAAGTAGAAGTCCTACCGAACCGTGTGCTTGTACTTTTCTTGGCCAGTTTATTTTTCTTTTTGAGAAGGGCTGAAAATTTGTCTCATCTAACACAGTAAACAAAAAAACCAAGACAAGAACGTATGTCTCCCCTACGAAGCCAGGACTAGTTCCCACCCAGGTAGACTAGAAGCAGGGGTTAGCACTCAGTGGGGCTTTCTTTCCATGTCTTTCCCAGACATTTGCCTTTTTGCTGCCCTTGGATACGTCCTTATTGCTTCTCTATGCATTAGACCCGGACCACTGGTTCATGTATGGGAGAGACTGAATCTCTCATTCTCCCTGGGCATCTCTGAAAGGAGAATTTGGTTGTTTGGCCCACGGGAAAGGGGTTAGTGTTTTCTGCTTCTGACACCAGGGAAGGACTGATTGGTCAGCCAAAAATGCAAACTTAACACCAACTCGCCTCGGGGTGTGGTCTACTGGCAGACGGAGTATTTAACAAAACGGAGAAGCTTCTCCTCTTCTCCCTCCAAATTCTTATTGGGAAGTAGATGTTAGCCTAAAACATGACAGACAAACCTATTGCATCACTTAGGATAAGGGTGATGATGGGGAATGGGTAGCTAAGGGTTACAGAGGGGAAGAGCTGGGTTCAGTCTCGGATCCAGGAAGCAATGAGTCTACAGGCCCTAAGGCAGGAAAGAGGTGCCTCATGTATGAAGAAAATACTAAAAAGGGAAAGAGTACTGAACAAATAGCCCAGGACATGTTACCTGTTGTTGTACATGGTTGTGTATAACTTGCCAGCCTTATCCTTATAGGCAATTAAGTTAGAGTTAACAACCTGGCAGTAGGACTTTTGGAAACTACTGACATAACAAATTCTGTACAGAGAGACATTCTGTATGTGCCACTCAGTCTTTGCTTTGGTGAAGAAGGAAAGTGTCAGGACCCTGAAAGTTTCCATGGTCCAGCTTTGGGCTTGTCCCTGGCACTGTGGGACATACATGTGGTTGCCAAGCAACCCATCTCTTTTTCTCACTCATCTCTCACTCATCTCTGTTCTCTTTTTAATCTGTAGAGTGATGTACCTCTATGTGTGTGAACATTTTTTACCAGTTTGGGATGTCTGAGGAAGGGTAAGGGTTAGGAAAATAGAATTATCTAGTCCCTTCCCTTTGGTTCTTCCCTCTTCACCTCAGAGTCTCATATGAGCTCCTGAAGCAGAGATCACTGTGGACCAGTTCCAAGGCTGACATTCTGTGCCTGCGTGTTTGTAGCGGCCAGACCTTCCCTGATTGCTGTGCAAATCATGTCTGCTCATCTGCCTACTATGGCTGCTTTTCCACCTAATAGGTAGCCCACAAAACCTACAAGCACCAGATGGGTGGTTTTAAGATAAGTTTGTCAATCCATGAACTATTATATGTGAATTATTATGTGATCAATAGAACTGTATACACTACAGTGAAACCTATCAATTTATATGATTAACAAGCTCCCCCCCCACAAGGTTTCTGTGTTACCCAGGCTGGTCTTGAACTTACAATCCTCTTGCCTTAGTGTTGGAATTACCAGTATGCAACACTATACCCAACTAAATAAATGTTTATAATAATAAGCATAAATGATGATGTGACTAATTTCACCTTAACAAACTTTGAACAAAATTGAAGCAAAAGTTTAAGACTAAGGATTTTTTCATTTGACTGAAAGAAATACTTAGTACTTATAATATCTATCATATTTTTAAAAGAAGGAAAGAAAGGAAAAACAGAAATGACATTGATTCATCCTGGTGTGATTTTTTTTTTTCAAATAAGTACATCAAGCTCAGAGAGGCCCCATGAACTAAAAAAAGTCAATGAGCTAGCTCTCTGACTGCCCTGTAAGGCCTTCTCTCCCTCCCCATGAATCTCACTACATCTGGTTACTGAAATTCTTAGCTCCAATTATCACATGAGATATTCTGAAAGCACACCAGATTTTCCTCCTTTGGGAGGTGCAGGAGTTAACAGAGGCACACCTGCCCTTCAGGTGCTCAGAGTTACCAGGATCTCTAAAGCTGGGGGTCCTTTTGTAACAGTTGCAGGGCAGCAGAGGATTCATACTCAGGGCTCGCGTGCCTGTGCCCAGGAGTGGCAGTGTACAGTGTGCCCAGCAGGTGTGAGTCTTCATCAGCTTGCTCTGCTGCTCCGCAGGCTTCAAGTGCAGGTTGCAAACTCAGCTGAGAGCTTTCCAGACAGAGCTCCGATGGGTTTGAGCAACAAGTTCAAGTGCTCGGAACACAAGGCATCTGAACGCAGTGGAGCTGAGCCACCCTGGCACTTATGCTCTGCTGTTCTGCCTCTCATTTCTTATCTCTGCTGTCAGCAATGTGTCTGCAGCTGGAAGTGCTCAATCTACAGCCTCAAAGTCTCTCCCATTTCCTCCTGGGACCAGGAAGGATTAGACTCACTCCCAAAAAGACCTGGCCGATTCGCACGAGGCTGGTCCACTTGTCAGAGCATCTGCTTGGGCTGACTAGACCCTCTGTTCTCTGAAGAGCAAGTTGCAAGAAGGAATCTGGGGGACTGACTCCTTCCTGGGGCCATCTGATCAAAAGGCTTATAATCCTCATTCTGCGGCAGGCTTATAACTCAGGGCCATTGGTTCTGTACCCTACCCCTTCTCTCTGCACCCCCAAGAGAGACTATATGGTACTGAATATTTGTCTCTACCACTAAACAGCCCCTGACATTTTAAGTCCCCAGCTGCTCTATGACCTTTTCAGCTCAGGCTCTTCCTGTCAAGTAAATTAGCATAGAGCTCCCAAATGCAGGGTAGAAAGGCACTGGACCCCAAGTAGCCATCTTGCCCTGAATTAACCCACTTCCATAAAGGTCAAAACATGTGCTGGTTGTGACAGGGAATCAATTCACAGCCTCGTTCTCCTTGGGGCTGCTCTATTTCTACTGAACCACACACACTTCAAAAACTATGCAGAGACCTGCAGCGGAGCACTGGGCTGAGCTCCCAAAGTCTAGTTGAAGAGTGGGAGGAGTGAGAATATGAGCAAAGAGGTCAAGACCATGATGGGGACACCACTAAAACAGCTTACCTGAGCTGATGGGAGCTCACCAACTCCAGCCAGACAGGGAAGGAACCAGCATAGGTCCAAACTAGTACCTCTGAATGTGGATGACAGTTGTATGGCTGGGGCAGACTGTGGGGCCATTGGCAGCGGCACCAGGATTTATCCCTCTGCTTGTACTGACTTTTTAGAAACCCATTCTCTTTAGATGGATACCTTGCTCAGCCTAAATATAGTTGGGTGGACCTTGGACCTTCCCCAAATCAATGTGCCTTCCCCTCTCTGAAGAGTGGATGGGGGGTGGGGTGGAGGGAAAGGTGGAGGAAATGGGAGGAGGGAAGGGAATGGGAACTGAGATTGGTATGAAAATGAAAAAAAAAGTTCGTTTTCTTTATTTAAAAAAATAAAATAAGAAAAAAAAACTATGCAGACATCTCTAGAAACCATTCCTTCCCCACCTCTACACCAGGCCCGAAGCCCGCTTGTGAAGAGAACGTGACCCTTCCACAGTCCCAGAGACTAAACCGCAGCCTCACAGCCTCACATCACAAGTGTGGTTGGAACACTTGGCACCATTTTAGGCTTCCCCAAACATCAAGGCCAACAACAGAGTGCTAGACAGAGCACCCAGGAGGAAAGCCATCCCTACTTCAAATAATCGCCTACCCTCTACAAGATTCTCAAGTCCCTAGTACCTCCTCCCCCATCCACACTGCACACAGGTGATCTTATTTCTAATACTTGAGAAAATAGAAGCAATCAGACATCTTCCACAGTTCTCACTACCCCATCCACCTCCCTCCAGCATCCGTACCCTCTGCCTCTGAGGATGTTAGCACCGATGAATATCCCTTCTCTTTTGTCTCGTTCAAGGACACCCTTCCAGCAGTTTATCTTTCTCTCTCCTACATCATCAATTTTCTCTTGACTGAGTCATTCCCATGAGTACACAAGCAAGAAGTTATTTATCTCATCTAAAAAATTTTAAGTAAAAAAATCCAAAAGTCTTTAAGAAAAAAATAATCTCTGCTTTCCCCCACTGTTCCCATTTCTTTCTTTGCTTCAGTTTTCAACAAAACTTCTTGGAAGAGATGTAGGCACTGGCTGCCTCCAACTTATATCCTCCCGTCTCTCCTAAATCTTCTAATGCCACACTTCTCATCAAAATGACCAAAGAAACTGGGTATGGTAGTACACACCTTGAGGCAGAGATAGGAGTCTCTGTTTGTAAGTTCCAGACCAGCCTCAGCTACATAGCAAAACCCTGTCTCAAAAAAACTCCCAGTGATCTTTTAGCACCGTTTGATACAATTGACCTTTTATCTCCTCAGTACCCTTTCCAGAGGCATCCAACTACATGTTAACCCAGCACTCTCCTGGTTTTCTTCTGATCTCATTTGAGTGCTTCTCAGTCCTTTGCATCCATCCATTTCCTCTGGAAACACCCAGAGGTGTGTCTCCTAGGTGATTCTAAATTCTCTCAAGTTGGCAATGAAGACCAACCATCGTATAGAGTCATAGTGTAAAGCCAAGGCTGGCTTTGAACTTGAAATCTTGTCTCAACCTCCCAAGTGTGAGTGTTAGGATCTCAGGTATATATTGCCACATTTGGACAGCTGAGTAACTTTTAAATAATGTAAATTTCTTTCCTGTAGTTCCAGAAACTGTAAGATGCAGGGTGGAATTGCCTGTAGACTGTCTGATCTAAGATGCAGGATGAAAGAGCCTGCAGACTGATGTCGGATGCAGGAGGGAGGTGCCTGCAGACTGTCTGATGTCGGATGCAGGAGGGAGGTGCCTGCAGACTATCTGATCTAAGATGCAGGGTGGAGGTGCCTGCAGACTGTCTGATGTTGGATGCAGGGTGGAGTTGCCTGCAGACTGTCTGATGTTGGATGCAGGGTGGAGGTGCCTGCAGACTGTATGATGCAGAATGGAGTTGCCTGCAGACTGTCTGATGTCGGATGCAGGGTGGAGTTGCCTGCAGACTGTCTGATGTTGGATGCAGGATGGAGGTGCCTGCAGACTGTATGATGCAGAATGGAGTTACCTGCAGACTGTCTGATGTCAGATGCAGGGTGGAGGTGCCTGCAGACTGTCTGATGTAAGATGCAGGATGGAGGTGCCTGCAAACTGTCTGATAGATGCTGCTTTCTGCTTCGGAGCTCATCTGTTGGACTAGAAGAAGCAGCTCCCTTCATCCTCTTTTCCAAAGACGCCAATTCCAGCTTCCCATACAATTTTGAGTGGATGTCAGCAATCAGATCATAAAGCAAGACCTAACTGCACCTCACACTTGTCCCAAACTATCTGTTGCCACTGCCATCAGCCCTGCTCTCCTCAGGAAAAAGTGACTACATCTTTCTAGTTATTCAAGTTCCAAGCTTTCAAGGCACTGTACGCTCATCCTTCATGTTCCCTATGAAATCTTTTAACAGGTACGATGGGTTCAAAACCACTTAGAACCGACCCTTCCCATCTCACGGCTGCCATGCTGTAAGATCATCTCTCACGAGGGTCTCTACAACAGCCTTCCCACCAGTACCTTATCTTACTTCTATATTTTTTTCTCGTTATTATCCTTCATAAAGACAACTGATATTAGCTTTGCTCAGTAGCGTAGGGTAGAGACCCATGGTAGCTGTGGAAGCCTGAAGAACAGTCCAAGGGAAGATATCCATGTTCTAATCCTAGGAACCTGTCTTGACTTTTGTGTTTTTATGGAGATAATTAAGAATCTCGATGTGAGAAAGTTTGTCTCAAATTCTGTGGGTGGACCCTAAAGTGCAATCACAGGTATCCACATTGTGTGTGGGGGGGACATGACGGACAGACACTCATTAGAGTAAGAAGAGGGGACAATGTGACCGTGGAGGCAGAAACTGGAGAAGATCAGCATAAACCAAGGAATGTCCCAAGCTACCAGGCTCTGAAAACACAGGAGCAGACCCTTTCTCTGAGGTTCTCTAGTGTTAGCCCTGTTAAACCTTAATGTCAGCCCAGTAAGACTGACTTTAGCCTACCGCTGTGAGAGAAAACATCCTGCTGCGCTGAGCCACCAAATGTGTGGTGCTTTGTTAGAGCCGCCACAGGAGACGAACACTTTCTTCACCATCCTTGGACTCTATCAGCCTAACATGACCCAGCCCTGTTAAGTCTCTGACTCCAGCCCTTCTCCGCCCCTCCCACATTCTGGGCACCTTGACATTGACCTATTTCTGTTCCTACACAAACCTTGACCCCACGTTCTGTCACTGCCTTTAATCTAGTTGTTCCCTCAACCTGATATCCAGGTCCCTCCCTCACTTCCCAGGTCCTTGCTTGGCTGAGCTGATCCCTGACCACACCCACTCCTCACCCTGTGTTGTTCTCTGCCACATTCCTGATCTATTCATCGTTTTCACATGCAGCAAGACTCATCTTTTACTATATTATGTTCTTGGATTGCTGTCCTCTGCTCGATCAGAGATTCTAAAAGGCAGAACTGTTCTGTTGTTTCCCAACTACTAGGCGAGACCTGATACAAGCAAGGCCACCTGCTGTGGGAGAATGCTCTTGTATACTGTAAAGATTTGCCACTCATATTAGTCTAAGAAAATGCTGATTGTCCAGTAGCCATGAAGGAAATTCAAGCAGGATGGCCAGACTAGGAAAATTCTGGGAAGAGGAAAGGCAGAGAGCCAATCACCAGCCAGACACAGAGGAAGCAAGATGAGAATGCCTTACTGAGAAAAGGTACCAAGACACGTGGCTAAACAGACAAGAATTATGGGTTCATTTAAGCTATAAGAGCTAGTTAATAATAATCCTAAACTGACAGGCCAAACAATATATAATTAATATGACCTTCTGTGTATTTCTTTGGGACTGAACAGCTGCAGGGTTTGGAGGGACAGAAACCTCCATCTACACTACCCCCACCCTCTGACCCCTGACCTCTCATAGTCACAGTCCTGGCAAAGCAAGCAATGTAGAAAAGACAGCAGGAATTTGAGCCTAAAATATATGTTTCATAATTTCTCTTTAAATATCTTGTGTCCCACCCTTTAAAAAGAAAACTTATGTAGTTGAGACTAGCCCTCAACTCCTGATCCTCATGCTTCCGCCTGCCAAGTGCTGGGATGATAAGCATGTGGCATTGCTCCTGACTTTCTTCTGTTGCATTTTTGTATAGGGACAGGGAACAGCTTGGATCAATGGATTCACTTAAGGTTATTTTCTTTCCTCCTTTCCTCATCCTGGGGCCTTGTCTGTCAGGTCTAATAGGACTATGGATCAGGGGCCTGGCAAGGAGGGGCCTGGCCAAAGCACCTACCTGTCCTTTCCTTTGGAAAAGATATCTACTCTCCAGAGACTGCAGTTTATCTCGAAGAGTGTCTTCTTACCTCAGTTAAGAGACCACAACCAAATACGACAGTTGTGGTGCAGGCAGGCTATCTCAGCATAACTGCCTGAGCCACAGGCAGATTTGAAAATGTTTAAGGAGCACCACCATGTCTCAGGCTCTGGGAAGTTTGAGAGGCTCCAGACTATCTGCACTCTGGGTTTATAGCCTGGAGAAAAAAGTCCAAGTCACACATATAAACACAGGTGAGTGTAGAAGGTACCACAGAGTAAGTGTGAGGGAAGGAGAGCGGAGGAAGGGCTTTTCAAAAGACCCAGCGATGGAGCTGAAACAGAAGGGTGAGGAAGGAGTCATGCAAAAAATCTGGAGAAGAAGATTTCTAAGGGTAAGAAACAGAAATCCCAGGTTGGAGATGGGGATGAGTTTGGTCTAGTGCCTGTGTTGAGAGGTGATTATATTGGGGGTGGGGGTGGGGTTAAAGAAGGGGGTGTGACCTGAGCTGCTGCTCCAGCACAACCAGATCAAACAGGACCTTCTTGCTGACAGATTCATAAGCCAAGATCTCATGAAGGCACCTCAGCCCATCTCTGCACCTCTCTCTGATCTATAGAATGAAGCGCTCCCTGTTCCATGGAAGACATCAGGAAGATTGGCCTGTCCTTGAAGTCCCCAAACTCTCTGGGATTTATTTTACTCACCTTTGTGTTTAGCTCTGGATAGTGCAGAATGGGAAGTCCTCCCTTAGGGACACAAATCATAACTAACTGACTGATTCAGAAAGATTGTGAACTACATTGGGCAAGAGAAGGTCATGCAGGAGATGTCCTATTAAGAAAGCCCTTCTGGGTCATCTTCTATGATCAACCTTTTACAACTCTGTCAAGATGCAGAATTCTAGTTCTCATTCAAGGGACTCTTACCACAGAAGTTCAAATCCTGCTTGGGAGAAGAAAGTTGATAATTGCCCTAGAGTTGTCAAACACACACACACACATACACACACACACACACACACACACACACACACACGCACACACACCAGTATTCTTGTGATCTGAATACAGGCATTAAAAAGCCTTCCTTTGAACTAGTTGTAATGACTTACTGATTTTCCTATTGTTAAGCATGTATGTACATTTTCTGTTGGTGTTGGAGTCAAGACTTTACCTTTTATGAGAAATTTCCTTCTACAGCTCTACTGAACATTCTCTTTCTTCTTCTCCCCTCCCTCTTTTGCCTGTCCCCTCCTTCTGAACAACCCCTCCTTCTGAACAAGCATAGAGCCTAGAGGGAAGGCAGGAGCAGAGGGCACCATTTGCTGCGTGGGGGAGGGGGGAGCAGCTGAAGCTCAGGAAAGTGAAGTCGCCCCCTAATGTCCGGCTTCAGTTCTGGAGACACTTGCCGGGTGGGGGCACTGCCCAGGATACTTGGAAACTACACTGAGGAGAGGCGGCTGTTCCCGGGAATGTGAATGTCCTGCGGGGCACAATTCAGTTCTCTAAGATGAAGACCATTCAAATGCCAGAAGCAGCCAAGGGAGAAACCATGGAA
Organism: Bramus lutescens; assembly: GCA_001685075.1. Lineage (NCBI taxonomy): Eukaryota > Metazoa > Chordata > Mammalia > Rodentia > Cricetidae > Bramus > Bramus lutescens. The sequence continues at coordinate 125,047 of LOEQ01002586.1, forward strand.
AACCTTTAGTTTAAAGGATATTGCTCCTCGGTACCTTAGCGACTACGCCTCCAGAATCCTGCTGGGACCCAGACAAACATCCCCTTCATTCACCAAATCACCAAACCATGATGAGTTTCATGCTCTTATCCCTAACATCCTTACCCCAGACATCCAACAAAGGAAAATAAATAAATAGGTAAATAACGGTTTATAGCCTTCAAGTAGAGACAGTTCTACTGAAAGGCTTTTCTACTGAGAACGGCGTTAGGTATACGTTGTTTTTAAGCTTCATCTTCCTCCGGTAAGATTTACATTCTTGTTTTGCTTAAGATTCACATTTTAATGTGGTAATAAAAGCAAGTGAGACGGTCTCATTGCAAGGGATCCTATTTAGTTAATTATAAGGCCCCATGCTGCGAATCATTGCGCTGAGATTTTCAGACACTGAAGAGACTGCTGTTGTCCCCCTCTCCCCCAACCTGGGCCACAGGACTCTGAAAGCCATGTCGGAGAGTTGGAGCTGGGACAGAGGTGGTGGGAAGGAGAGAGCAGGGTCAAGGCTATGCCTTGTGCGACACAACCCACGATTCATTCACCAGCCCAGGAGGCATGGTGTAGTGATATGAGTAGCAGGCTGGCCTGCTTTTCATCCCGCCCAGCTCCCGCATGGCTAGCTTTACACCCAAAATAACAACACACAAATTGTATCCGTTTAAGCAATGCCTGGCCCATTAGTTCTAGCCTCTTATTGGCTAATTCTCACAT
>LOEQ01002586.1:125972-150577 GCA_001685075.1 Bramus lutescens
ATTAATTAACCAATGAAAGCAACAGATAGATAGAAGACCCTCCTACATCAGCATGGGTGTGTGGAAAGGGTCCAGATTCTGGAGTCAGACCTTGAACTCTTATCCCTGCCATTTAGCAGCTAGATGACCCTGCTCTTGGGGACATTATTTAACAACCCCACAGTTCTAATCTTCCCCATATTGATAACGGTGCTCTTTCAACAAACCTCCTGGGTTTGTTTTGAAAATTAATTTAGGTAACAGATTTAAGGAAGTGGAGAGACACCTCCCCAGCACCAAATATGTGCTGGTTCTTTCCCAGATGGAGGCCGACCATCTTGAGAAACATCCAACACCAAGCAGCTGACTTGCCAGCAGTCAACAGAACTACAGATGTGTAGTCAGAAGACTAGGAGCAGACACTGGAACAAAGGAGGGGCTGTGGACTTAGCAAGCATCTAAGGGAGCCACAGGAAGCCCCAGATGGAGGGGTGGGCCCACTGAAGTCAGAAGCAAGGCAGAGAGATGGTAGCACATTTCTAAGGCAAGATCTGAAGAGCAGAGACCACAGTGAGAACAACAGGCTTCATCACCCAAGGAGAAGAGCAGAGTTGATGAGGTTGAGGCCTGCCAGACAGACATGAGCCAAATAAACCTCTCTGCAGGACCATGCAGTGTAAACCAGTGGTTCTCAACCTATGGGTCGCAACCGCACGGGGCCTAATATTGAATATTTACAATACGATTCATAATAGTAGCAAAATTGCAGTTATAAAGCAGCAACGAAATAATTGCATGGTTGGGGATCACCACCACATGAGCAACTGTAGTAAAGGGTCACTGCGTTAGGAAGGGAAGGTTGAGAACCATGGGTCTAGAGCATGACCTGTCTTTAAAGAGACCTTGCTTTTGCATTATTCTCCAGCTCCTGTTCAGGTAGGTAGTGCTAGGGGCAGGGCAGACCCAACAATCCAATGTGGTAACTACTATGCATTCATAACTTAAAAATCAGCTCAGGGGAGCATTTATGCCCCAACAATTATTTGGAAACCCTTGGAGGGCTTTATGCCTGGTGTAAACTCTAGACAATTGACAGTGGCTGACCAGAACATTGCCTTGTGAGATATTTTGAAGGTCACATTGTAGAAGAATGCTGTGATTGATTATTCATGTCTGCCAAGGGCTTGGGAATGATGAGTGAAGACTCCTTTGCTATCTTCAGCCTGAGGCAGTCCAGCCAGTTTCTTCTAGCTAATAGGCATCTGGGCAAGCCTATAAGTTGCTGTTTGAGTTTATTGTTGATGTATTCCTTCACTGAGTAACCCTGACACACCTAGCATCCACAGTTCTGCTGCACTGAAGGACTTAAGGCTGTCCTGTGGGAAGAATAGTTTAAAGACCCATAGCCCTTTTCCAGACTCAAGCGTACTTTGTACATCATTTAGATTCAACACCAATGAGCCATCCTATAAAGGAACAGTTTGAGCTTCATCTGAATTTTGGAAGGAATGGGTGAAATAATTTCTGTCACTTCTTCAAGTGTAGACTTTTAGATCTTTTACTGAAGGCACTGAGAAGGAGACCAAGCTGGTGGGAAACCCTCTGTGTCACTGAAGAGCAACCTTCCTGACACACTGGCCTTCCCTCAGCCAAGCTCTGAGCACTACCTAACCTAGGAGAATGTGTCTGCAGTGATCCATACTTTACCTCCATACGAAATAGCTATTTAAATATCCCTTGAGTCTGCACTTTCTGAATCATTAAGGCTTCAGGGTGCATCAATTACACTAATTTGGGAAAGTGATCAAATTCATGCAAGGTTGTTATTTTTAAAGAAAAGACATTTCAGCATATTGATGGGGAATTGGTGTCCGGAGTACATAGATTTCCAGTTATGTCCTGTCATGGCAAGAGTCCATCGGTTTCCTTTAAAAGATGGAGAACACATTATGCCCGGTATTAACAAAGATCAATTTCAGTAAAGGAAGCCATTCAACACAAGGGAATTGAGCTGAGCTGGGAATAAATGACGTAATGCTTGAAGCGATAAGGGATAAGTCATACGGGACTCCAAGTTCTTGTGTAAATGATGATTAAATGGAATTTTTGTTCGGGCTTTTCTACAGAAGATGATTTTTTTTCTTTACTGTAAAGTATAATATATCTATTTTGGCATTGCCAGTGAAGTATGTAGTTCATAATTAGCCTTCTTAAGGATTTCAGATTTCTTTGGTCCTCACATGAAGGGAGGGTCTTATCTCTCCTGCCCACTCGCTCCTGCTCTTCAAACCCCAGTGACAGCCCTTTATAAGAATTTAGCTTCCGCTATTATCTTTCAAGAAAACTGCATTTTAAACTTCAATGCAGCGAAGAGTTACAGAGACACTACGAGGATAATATGGGAGATGTTGGAAATAGAGCCAAGATAAGCTTGCTGCTGAGATGGGAGATGCAGTAGAAAAAATAGAGCCAAGATAAGCTTGCTGCTGAGATGGGAGATGCAGTAGAAAAAAGAAAAAGGAAAATGAGATGAATAGAGCAGGGTTTCTGTCAGTGTCTCTGAGGATGGGGCCAATGATACCAGGCTTTTTTGTTTTGTTTCCTATGAATGAATTTCTTTAGGTTTCACAAAAGCTATTTTGCTATTTGAGCATATTTATAATAATGTTTAGAACTGGGAGAAGCCTCAAGTCACTTAACAAACCAAACCAGCGTTCAGGGCAGCTGCCTGACTGACCAGAACCCAGAATCCACTCTTCTTCTGTCTGCCTTAGCTGTTTTAGAAAATTTTAATTTTTTAAAAGGCATATTATCCCAAGTCTCTTCATTTTAATTTTGAGGATAATAGTGATTTTATTTATTTTTTTTTACTGTGTAAAGAGAAAAACTGGCATTATAAGTAGATGCCAAAAAGTGGCATCAGGCTGCACGTCAGAACCTATGCTTGCTGGTGATGGCACAGCAAGGATACAGAAAGCTCACAGAGTAACACGGAGGCCAGACTAGGGAAAGAGAAAATGCACACAGAAAAGTTACTCTGAGTCCATCAGATAATGGCTCTTTCTTTATGGGCAAACTCTCTAGCAGAGGCTCGCAAGGTAGAGAGTCAGGATTGCTTTACTTGAAGGCCAGCTTTTTTGACAGACAGCTCCAGCGCAGGGACAGCCATCGAGTTAAGGATCTAAACTGAAGCAAAGAATTGAGGACTCACTTTTATTTGAATTTTCGTTCATAATATTGTTTCTCCATACTAGCTTGTTTAGACAAGTACTTTTAGGGACTAATACAGATGAAGAGGCTGTTGGGAGCTAAGAGCCGCAACCTCAGAAAGAGATATACTCCCATATTTTCTTAAACACAGACAGAGCTGCCATCTTGCCACCTAGAATAAGAATTCTGAGATGATGATGGGGGAGGAAGGCAGGGGTGGAGGTAGTGGGGGAGGAGAACAAACGAGAACAAAGTGTAATATATATATATATTCGTGAAGGTGCAGTGGTGACACCCACTGCTTTGTATGCTATACTAGCTAGGAATTAATTTACAAATGCATTTCAGACCCAAATGTGCATTCCTTGCTGTTGGGGGACCAGTCTTGACAAAAATACCACTTGCCAGGGTAAGGGCATGAAAAATAAGTAAACAGAATGAAGATGTGAAAATAATAAAACAGAAAACATAGAATAGTACGGGTGGGGGCAGTTCCAGGGAATACTGAAATCACCCACACTTAATTTCCAACTGCTTACAATACCCTGACCCCAAGAGATAGGAGTAAGACAAAAAACTGCATTAATATGATACAAGGAACTGAACATACCAACTGAAGGTTGTGGGCTACATCCATAGTTAAACATTCTGTTGCTAGGACAAAACAAGGCATGCTCACACCCTAGACCAAAACATTCTGTAGGCAAACCACTCCCTCGGTGGAATTTAAAGTTATCTCCTTAAATGAACTGGAACCTTAGATGGATCCTTAAACTTTTATTTGAGGTAGAAACATATCTGCTTCTCTATTCCTGAAGTACAAGGTCTGGATATTAGCCACACCTGTTGACAATAACCATGAGCGAGCAGAACTCGCGGAACTCTCTGCTCTGAATCCAAGTGGGACCTTTGTTTGAGGTAGAAACACAATAACCTTGATAGAATAGAGGTAAGTCCCAACTCTCTGACCTTTGGTCAAGGTAGAAATAGACTCACATTTTTGGGCCCCACACCTTGCTTGTGCAGAGGACCAGAGTTCAGTTTCTGGAACCCACATGATGGCTCACAACCATTTGTAACTTCAGTTACAGAGGAACTAATGTTGTCTTCTAAGCATGTGCACACATTGTGCACCAACATACGTTCAGGAGAAACACACATACAATAAAGTAAATAAATCTAGTGTTTAAAGAAAAGGCTACAAAAAGGACAGGAGCCAGAAATGCCACTGAGTAGACAGGGAGGCCCCTCAGAATCGGAGATATGGAGAATGGTGGTTCTAGCTACGTGAGAGAAAAGGGAAACAGCCAGGAGAAGAGATTCAAAAGTTAAAGGTCAAAGGGAGAGAGAGGCCAGCTTTGGCTGTGCGGGGCAGCAGGAGGACAGAGCTGATGGAGAGAGCAAAGAGGCTGGGCCAGGCTGCTGGGTTCCTGCTCTCTGCCTTTCTACCCTGAAGTCCAACTTTATCCCCAGGTGTGGAGCTGTGGGACAATGAACTGTGCTTGGAACTTGGCCCCTGAGCTTTGTGAGACAGGGCCTGCCCATCAAGACGTCCATGTTGGAAAGCAGCTCACCAAGAAGAAAGCTTCAGACAACTTCAACTCAGAATTACTGTTTTGCTTTTAGTGTGTGTGTGTGTGTGTGTGTGTGTGTGTGTGTGTGTGTGTGTGTGTGCGCGCGCGCGTTTAGTTCACGGAGTTTTATTTTACACATTTGGGTCTGAAATGCATTTGTAAATTAATTCTTAGCTAGCAGTGGGTCATTCCAATGACACTCTTTCCAATGCTCTCCTCTTCCTTCTGAGCTGACCTGCCACTGACATCACACCCTGGCCATCTGGAGTCTCGATGGATCCAAGCATCCACTGCCTTGGGACTCATAAAAGAGGGATATCTGTAACTGGAGGTTTCTCTCCCATGCTCCAGTTCCCGAATAACCACTCTGAGGCTTAATATTACTTGCGAACTGTTTGGCCGATGGCTCAGGCTTCTTACTAACTAGTTCTTACATCTTAAATTAACCCATTTCTATTAATCTATGTATTGCCACATGGCCGTGGTGTTACCTCACATCCTGCTTTTCCAGGAGCTGCTGGCCCAGACTCTACTTTTTTTTTTCACTTTATCTTTGCTTGGATTTCCCACCTGGCTCTGTTCTGCTTGGCTATTGGCCAAATCAGCTTCTTTATTAACCAATGGCAATAAGATATATTCATAGCATAAATAAGGGCATCTCATATCAGATACCTGTGGAAATTATAGTGCTGTCCTGACAAGTTACAGTGGCCAGCCCCTTGATCCTCAATATTTCCTTTCTGCTCTCACATAACTGCTCGAAACTTCAGTGCTCTCCTCATGCCCTCTGACCGATTTTCTGTTCCCTGAAATGGAGATTAGAAGATATTGGGATGATAACTTCAGGGACTCTGAATGTCTTTCATTGGGAGTCTGGAAAACAGTTCAAACAAGAGTACGAGCCAGATGATCCTGCAGCTATAGCAGGAGATGAGACACCTACTGAGTATTCCAGGCGGGACTGCTCAATGCAGGAGCCCCTGAGGTGGAGCCAGGAGAATGCCCTTAGATGTCCTTCCATATGAAAGCAGCAAGACATCATTGGATTTCTAGCTTTTTATTGTTGTTGTTTCAAATCTCAGCTAAAAACACTCAGTTTCATCTATATTTGAGACATGCATTCTGCCAATCACAAATAAATTTACTCTGGGAGGCAATTTGTGATATAGAGTGAAAGAAAAGATGCTATATAATAAATAGAGTTACTTTTTTTAGTGTTGAGTTAGACTAAAGGAGCCGTTCTTTGAACATTTGTAACTCAGATGGGCTTCTCCCCCAATTATTTTCCCCTCTGTTTCCATCACCCAATTTCTCAGCGGGTGTTAAATTCTAGCCTGGAGAAAGTTGTTTGGTCAGGGAGCCTGCTGACCAGTAGAGTTGTGAAGAATGGCTGTTTGTGTCTAGCTTCTCTGCCTTATCTCACTTTTACTCAGCTTGATTGTGTGTGTGCACATGTGTGCGTGCGTGCATTGTGTGTGTGTGTGTGATATTTATAAAATTCAAGTGGGATGGAAGAAAGGAACACCCAGCAAAAAGTATCCAGTTATTTCACTTCTTTTGCTCCTAAGATTTTGATGTCTTTGGGCTTTCCCCTGTGAGGAACGATAATCTATATGAAGGGTTTTTGATTTTTAGGTACAGTTCTTAAGAATCAATTCCTTATTGTGAAAGTCAGTAGATCTGTACAAAAGCAGACCCAAAAGACCCCACAGCCAATGAGCAAGGGTTTATTCAAAGTGCAACCATGGAGTCTTATTTCTTAAAAGTTGAATAAACTCAGAAGGAGAATAGAAATTGAACAAGTCAGTGGGCAGATGGACCACCAAAGCCTAGAGCTATTGACCAATGCAAAAGCTGTGGTCAGAGCATCTCTTCAGGCATAATTACTGGGTCATTTAGACACTTAAATTGAAAACAGAAAAAGGACAGAAGGGGTAATTCTTTAAATGTGTTTCTATCCTTTAAAAGGCCAGAATGTTTACTTTTAAAAATCTGACAAATTATTCTGAAGTAAAAGTTACAAAATTTTGCTTTGTTAATAGCAGTTTGTGATGGGGACCTCCTTCAGCCAATGACCTTTAAGAGGCTGGACCAGGTTGAGGCATGACTTTTTGGGTACCCAGAGAAAACCACTGACCAGCCCAGCTCTCTCTCTCTCTTGTTCCCATGCTCCACAACTTGAGGTTCGACTTTCTGTTCCTTTTCCATTAAGTTTTTCCCTTACAATAAAGAATAATCTTGGAATATTCTTTTGGAGTTATCTTGGGATTATTTGACTCATGTTCCCCCACCCCTTTTTACATGTTCAGCTTCAAGTTTGGTCATTGGATTATTTATGATAAACCCCCTCACCTACTTATTTATTTTTAATTAATTAATTTATTTTAAAAGAAAACAAACAATCTTTTTTCATTTTACATACCAATCCCAGTTCCCACTCCCTCCCTCCCCTCCACCCCTTTCCTCCCTCCACCTAATCCCCCATTCCACCTCCATCCACTCCTCAGACAGGGAAGGTCCAAGGCCCTCCCTACTATATACTATATACAAGGTATCCGTCCAAAGAGAACAGGTTCCAAAGAAGCCAGTACAAGCAGTAGGGATAAATCCTGGTGCCACTGCGAGTGGCCCCCTCAGTCTGCCCCAGCCATGCAACTGTCAACTACATTCAGAGGGACTAGTTTCTACCTATGTTGGTTCCTTCCCTCTTCAGCTGGAGTTGGTGAGCTCCCATTAGCTCAGATAAAGTGTTTCAGTGGGTGTCCCCATCATGGTCTTGACCATGAATGTCATTGTTCATATTCTCACTCCCCCCACTCTTCAACTGGATTTGGGGAGCTCAGTCCAGTGCTCAGCTGCAGGTCTCCACTTCTATTTCCATCAGTTGCTGGATGAAGATTCTATGGTGATAATTAAGATATCCATCTGTCTGACTATAGGGCAAGGTCAGTTTGGCCACCCTCTCCTCTATTGCTTAGGGTCTTAGCTGGGTCATCTTTGTGAATTCCTAGGAATTTCTCTAGAGCCAGGTTTCTTGCTAGCCCCATAATGGCTCCCTCAATCAAAATATCTCTTTCCTTGCTCTCATCTCTGTCCTTCCTCCAGCTCAATTATCCTGTTCCCTCAAGCTCTCCTCCCTCCTCCCCTTCTCCCTCCCTCTTCCTCTTCTGTCCTCCCTACTGCCCCCACCCCCATGCTTCCAATTTTGTCAGGCGATCTTGTCTGTTTCCCCTTTTCAGGTGTATGTTTTTCTTAGAATTCACCTTGTTACTTAGCTTCTCTAGGATCATGAACTATATCAATATCCTTTGCTTTACAGCTAGTATCCACTTTATGAGTGAGTACGTACCATGTTCATCTTTCCAGGTCTGGGTTACCTCACTCAGGATGGTTTTTTTTCTAGTTCCATCCATTTGCATGCAAATTTCAAGATGTCATTGTTATTTACCACTGGGTAGTAGTACTCTGTTGTGTAAATGTACCACATTTTCTTTGTCCATTCTTCAGTTGAGGGGCATCTAGGTTGTTTCCAGGTTCTGGCTATTACAAATCATGCTTCTATGAAGATACCTACTTATGAAAGGAGGATTCTAGGGACTAAGGAGTGGATGGTGAGTGTAGCAAAGGGAAAGGGCTCTCATTCAATCACTGCAAGGTTTCTCTCCTTCCCTGCCTTGTGGTTTGCCTCTGTCTTCCTGTTTCTGTGTGCTACCCTCCTCCCGTTTCCTTCATCCTTCCCTTTCACAGAGTCTCGAGTTAGTGTCCAGAAATTCCTAACCATGCAAAGCCATCACCACCCCGGCCCAGACCCATTAGATCTGTTTTCATGGAAGCAGGGTCACTTCTCACCTACCAATAAGAAGGTGCTGAATCAAGAACCCTTTGGTTCCCGGGTTTGTTTCTCCAACGCCCATCTCCTTCTCCTATTTTCTGATCTATGCTAGCACGTGATACAAACCAACGATAAGCCAGAGAGCAAGGGAAGTCTGGTGGTGCCATCTCTAGGAGGCTGCTTTGTGGAGAAATGGTGGTTTAATGGAGCTTAGAGAATGAGCGGAAGCAGTGGCAGGGGAAGAGGACAAATACAGACTTACCTAGCCCCTACCTATGACCGTCATAGGACTAGTTAGTGGGACAAATGACAGTTTTAGTCCTTTGACTTCAGCCTTTCCCTCACCTCCAAATGGCCATGTTGATTCCTTTCTTGATGAAGGTGCAGAGAGCAAGACTCAGGGTCACACTGAAGACATTCATTGTCCTCACTCTCTTCTCCTTTGTGGGTGATCTAATATCTAGGATAGTCTACCTATACCTTACCTCTCATGCCTGTCCAATTGGCAGCTGCATCTCTTACCTCCTCCTACCTTCTTCTCGTCATCCAAATGCTAAAAAGGAATAGTAAGTTCCATGGGTTGTCTTCCAAATGAACCATGGCAGAGGACTACCTACTGTGACAGGGAAAGACAATGCAGAGGTTCCTCCATTTTGTATTCTTGCGAGGCCATTTTAGATTTAATGAGCATTTGATCTCCTTAATGGAGACTCCCATTGACAATTACCAAACTCTAGCCTAAGAACCGCAGGTTGGGATGTCCTAGCTAACTTGACTTCTGTCAAACTGTGTGGAACTCCTCCAGTTGACTGCTTACCTTAGCTCTGTTAAACTGCCTACTTGTAATGACCCCCTTGCAACTCCCAACCAAGATGCCAAGGTGTGATTTGCCTTTAAAAACCCTGTGTTCTGGATACCCATGTCCATGAATACCTGGGTGGTCCCAGCTGCTGGAATAAAGATTTTCACTTTTCACTGTGTCTGAGTGGTCATCTCTTGGGGGTGACCTGTAACAAGATGGCATCCATAGTTGAGACGTTCTTCTTCCACACATCTGCCTGTACCCAGTGCAAGAGACACTCTTACTATGATGCTCATGAAGCTGATCTTCAGCACCTCCTGTGTTGTCAGGAGTTTCTGTCCTGCCCAGTCCTGTAGCCATTCAGTCCCAAAGAAACATACAGAGGTCTACATTAGTCATAAACTGCTTGGCCTAGTAACTCAGGCTTCTTATAAACTCTCTCTTACATCTTAAATTAGCCCATAATTCTTGTCTGTGTTGGCCATGTGGCTTGATACCTTTATCAGGGAGGCCTTCACATCTTGCTTCTTCTGTGTCTGGGTGATGACTGCAGACTGCGTCTTTCCTCTTCCCAGAATCCTCCTGTTCTCGTCACCCCACCTCTACTTCCTGCCTGGCTGCCCTGCCTCTACTTCCTGCCTGGCTGTCCTGCCTCTACTACCTGCCTTGCTACTAGCCTATCAGTGTTTAATTAAAACAATATAAGACCATTAAAAACAACAACAACAACAACAACAACAAGAACAGTTTCAAGACCGCTGGCTGAGATATCAAGCCAAACAGGATACTCCAGTCAGGACTTGATCATAATTCTAAATCTTCTTTAGGTCCCCATAAGATTACCAGCACCCCCAATCAACAGGAAGTAGCCTGGAAAACTATGCCCACATTCCCCAAAAATGCATTATGGATATTTATCTTTGATTAGAGTGTTGGTTACAAGTTATTATGGATAATGGTCTAAGAAAAAAGCTAAACAAAGGACATTAGACTCAGAGTTTCTGTTTTGAAAAAAGGGGGGGATTGCTGTGGGACAATGGTCTTGTATTGTTTTAATAAAATGCTGATTGACCAGTAGCTAGGCAAGAAGTATAGGTGGGGCAACCAGAGAGGAAGTAAAGGCAGGGCCATGAGAACAAGAGAATTCTGGGAAGAGGAGTCAGTCTGCAGTTGTCACCTAGACGTAGAGGACACAGATGAGAATGCCTCACTGATGAAAGGTACCAAGTCACATGGCTAACACAGACAAGAATAATGGGCCAATTTAAGATGTAAGAATTAGTTAATAAGAAGCCTGAGCTACTAGGCCAACCAGTGTATGATTAATGTAGACCTCTGTGTGTTTCTTCGGGACTACACGGCTGCGGGACTGGGCAGGACACTCCTGCCTTATTCACACAGGCCCTAACAACAGCCTGGGAATTTCACTTTCACTGCTTTTTCCTGTTTTCTTATGGTGGGCCCTCTGAATAGAGAGACCTGCAAAATTGTGACTTGTCTTTTGTTCCTTATCTCTGTGACAGTGATATCTTTCCTGCCTGCAAATGGCTGGGAGTGGTTACAATAATTCAAAGCAGACTTCAGTGACCTGATAGACCTATTGATGTCTCAGACATACTGTCTAGATACCGGGCCAAGGACAAGAACAATTGCAAGGTGTTGCCAGATCCCAGTGAAGCTGTGACAGTGAGTACAATGGGTGACACCGATGACAAAGATAGACTTGGAGTCTGGCCAGTCACAAAGTTCTGGTGCTCTACAGTTTGATAGACCTCACATGTGACACTGTGAGATCGTCATCTCAGCTTCTGGCTGGCCACCATGTACACCTGCTATTGTGGGAATTATAGTACAGAAAATCCTGGGCAGGCCTTACCTGTTGGCTCTTCCAGCACATAACTTTCCTGGCTGAGGACAAGGAAACAAAACCATTGCACCTGGATGCACTTAGAGATGCCAGCCTTGGGACAGGATGTGCCTCTTGAGTGGGGTCACAAAGATAAAGTGATGGCTCATTAATCCCAGCCCTAACTCACACTGCCAAGGTCTGGGTTGGCCTTAGCCAGCCAGGTTTCCTGCTATCCATAGAGTGTCCGTCGTGTCTCATGCCATTAGCTTCAAGAGCAAATGCTTAAATCCTAATCTTCCTCCATAGCAAAGCAAGCCAGAAAGACCCAACCCAGACTGAGAACCTTCTATAGGCATGCGCTGAGGGCCAAGGAAACACAATTTACCTTTTAAAATATTTGCCTATATTTTAGAAGCTACCAGGCCCTTGTTTAGAGATGAGAGGAGAAAAGCAGAAGGAAGAGATGACCGGCATAGAGGAGACAAGAAAGAAAGACGAAAGGACATACTTACAAAGAGATTAAGGCCAAAGGCTCCTATGCATTTGATCCCAGCCACTTTGAAGGCTGTATGACCTAGGACAAGAAAGTGACCCCCTCAAGGCCTTTGTGCCCAATCTGTAGCATGGGAATAAGATGGTACCTATTCACCAGCACCGCTGTGGGGATTGGATGAGCTAAATTGTGACACCTTGAGCCTCCCCTGGCTCACAAGGAGAACTTAGCCAATGTGAACCAAAGTTATTCCTTATCTTCCTGGGTTGCCTCTCAGGCTGTCTTTGTCTGAAAAGGACTGGACTGGGAAGCTGAGCCTTGAAGCCAAGGGACTCCTGTTGATTGACGGCTCCCCTCCATGTTTCCCATCTGTGAAATGGGGATGCTGACAATTTCCACCAATTTCATCAAGTATATTCTATGAAACACACAAGGCTGGCTCCGTGCCTGAGGAGGGCAATGGAACAGCAGTATTATTTGAAAATTATGAATTATTACTCAGTTGCCTTGGGGGTGGCCTGCATGTTTGCTCGCGTTGGTATTCACTTCCTCCATTCTGAGATAAAGGTTTGCTTTTATGGACGGTCAAGACCCTGAAGAAAAGTCAATCCAACCTCCAGAGCCCACAGGAAGCTACAAAGATTCTGTCCTGGAACATTCACTGCAGGGCTGAGACTCCTAGAGAGGGGTGCTGAGGACTCCCGAAGCTCTGGCTTCATCAAACCTGCTCCCCCCCAGAGCCGTGAGGAAGGGAAGAGAGCAGCTATTCCAGGCCTGGTGGACAGGCCCACTCTGGCACACACTCGCCTGCTCCCTTCCAGCTGGCGGATCTGCTTAATGAACTGTGCCCAAGCCACAGCGAATGGGGCTTTTGATGGGCAGGGTTCTTAGCACTTCATTTTAATTATGCCTCCTGGTGTTTTCCCCATTGCTTTTCTTTCACTTTACCTGACAGAGCTGTTAGTGGCTCCCAAATACCAAACGGTAACAAGTAAACTGAACTACTGTGAATAGGAATGAATTATCAGGCTGGTTGGAAAACAAAGAACATTCATCTCTTTCTTGTCTCAACTGAGCAGGCCCTGCCTCCTTGGGAACCCGCAGGAGGAAAGGTCCTTTCTGAGAGTAACTTGAGTATGAATATAGGCTCATTTTTCATCAGGTGAAGACAGCCCAGTCTAAAAGCGCAGAGAACTCTCCAGTAGCTCCTCCGTGCAGTTTCTACAGTGAGGTAGGAAGAGGGGACAGTGCACCTACCTTGTCCAGGGAACTCCGAGAATAGAGAACCTAATGGTCGAGAAGACCTGGGAGGGGCAGAGAGAGAAGACTGTCTATGGGGAAATTCCATCTGGTACGGCTCCTGGCCAGGGTCCTGCCATGGCACACTATCTGGGGAGAAGGAGGGTTGACTAGAGAGGATATTTAGGAAGTTCTGCTGGCAGTGAACTCTCCTGACATTCCTTTGAAAGATTTTTTTTTTATTTGCTGTTTCCCCAAAACTTGTTTTCACAGATTCGCTAGGCTCCATGGCAGCTGCTCTCTCTGGGCCCTTTGGGGACAGCCTCCCTCTTGCTGCTGGCTTCCTCTGTAGCTGCCAAGGACGTAACACCAATCCATTACTGTGGCTAAGATCGGAGCTTCCCTCCAGATTCTTTTGAGATCTTCTCTTGGCCTTTGGTATTAAGGATGCTTCGCTACAATGTGGCAAAGTGTGGCTTTCTTTTCATTATCCTGCTTGGGATTTGTTGCAGCTGCTAATCCAGAAAATTCTCAGCACATATTTTTCTGATGGGCTATGGCACCTTACTGTTCTCTGCGTCTCCTCTCTCTGAAACCCTATTTAGACTTGTACCTGGTTTCTCTGACTTTTTCTCAGGACTTTATCTTTGGGAACCCCAGGAGAATGGGGGTGAAGCCTCTTCCTTCAGAAAAGGTTTGCTTTGGCCTCTGCTTTCAACACTGGGCTACTCTGATGAACTGCTCACTAACATCCGTCGTTTTGTTTGGGCGTACATACAAGCAGTGTGAAATGAAGTCCCACACTTCCATAGACTCAGGCCTTAGCCACAAACCTTCTTCATCCTCCTCGTTTGTGTCTTTGGTGACGCAGGTCCCCTAGTCTGTCCTTTCACTGAATGTGCAGACAGCTGTGAGACCAGCTCCTCGTTTGTGGGGACCCAGTGCCTGCGCATATTTACCCAAGGCTCTAAAAAGGAGAGCAGCTGCTGGCTTCCATGGTTGTGTTCTCTTCAGAGCCCCTCTGTACTGTCTCAGGTTTATAAATTTTTGAGAACTTTTTATTCAGTCTTTAAAGTTGTCCTTTCTTGTTTGTTTTGGAAAGGAAGGAGTTTACTAGCAACAAGAAGCCCAAGTACATCTCTCCCCATCATCTACAGCTCCTCACCCTCCTGACCTCCCTTCTACTGAGTATGCCTACACATGAGTCCCCGAAGTCATCTCTCTTCTTGCCTACAGCCTACCTCCAGAACAGCAAGCCTAGCAGGCAGCGCTCAGTCTTCAGGGAAGAAATTCCTGTGCTAGAATGTCTGCCTCCTATCACTTAAGCTCCTGTTTTTATGTATGCTTTATGTGTATGTTGTTCATATAGAGGTACATGTTTACAATGTGTCTATAAAATATTAAAATTATGTATACATGGACATTTATATAATTTTATATACATATTATATGACATATTGTGTGTGTACATATATAGAGGCATTGAGTAATGAGTAATCAAGAGTTTTAGGCTCCATTGCCTTGTAAAGTCATTAGATGTCTATGTTCTCGTGATTTTTCTTTTTAACAGTTAGAAAGAGAATATCCAGACCAGTGTACATATTAAACTCTATTTCTTCCACTGAAAACCAAAGGTCTGGCAGGGTTATGAAAGCAGGTTCTGCACCCCAGGGTGGAGGCAGCCTATAATAATCTTGCCCAGCCGGAGGTTAGCAGGCTGGCTGACCCTCTCTGGTCCCCTTTCTTGAGACTCATTTCTGCTCCTCTGCTGAAGCCTGCACTTCCTCATCTCAGCCTTTCTCCTGGCTGCACAATACACTTCCTCACACTTTCTGATTCAACCTATTGACAGTGTGAGAGCACAGTTTTTTTATTTAAAGAAAAACAATACAACCGCTGTGAAAAACATATCAGAACCTGTAAAAACAACTGATGGCTCATGGCCTCCCATCCCCACTGGAGCGTCCTTGGGCTAGCTGACCCCTGGGGATCCTGCCTGGGTTTCTAGTCAGTTGTGTCTGCTGCCACCTTTCTCTCTGTGTCTGTCTAGGTTATGTGTTCAAACTGAGACTACATTTCATTTTGGTGCTGAGCACAGTGACCAGGGATCAAGGGAGCCAGCTGCCCGAGGCTGGAGAGACGATTCCGTGCTTCAGAGCAGAAGACTTGGGTTCAGTTCACAGCACTCACACAGAAGCTGACATCCCTTTAATTCCACTTTCAGGGGATCTGATGCCCTCTGTGAAGAACGATTTATAAAAACTCAGGGTAAGAAATTGGGGTTCAACCTGAAGATCCACAAAGTAAAACAGCCAGCCACTGGCTCTTACTTCAACCTCAGCCTGAAATGGTGATCCTACCTCCTGGAATCTCAGAATGAGACTGTGTGTCTGAGAGCTGTTTTCTCCCATTTTATAATCCTTTCTAGAGCTGGGATTAAAGATGTGCACCACCAGATTTCTATGGCAACTAGGGTGGCTACTGGGATCAAAAGTGCATGTCATTGCAGCTACTGGGATTGAAAGATTGTGTTACCATGACCTGGTCTGTAAGGCTGACCAGTGGAACTGTTTTACTCTCAGATCTTCAGGCAGTCTTTATTTATTAAAATACAAGTGAAATGCCATTATACTTCTGGCCTCTGCATACATGTGGTGCATATAAACTCATGAAGGCATACATACATCCACATAAATAAAAGTTTAGAAACAGAAAGAAAGCCAGGTGACTTCATGAACATACAAGAAGTCTATAAATAGAATTTAGCGCTTTCTTCCCTATTTTGAAACAATTCCAGCTTCATTGTTCTTTATTATAACTAAGGACCCTCGATTCTAACATTGGAAAGTAGGAACCCAAGTGGAGTTAGGAAGATGTTCAGTATATGACTGTTTTCTATTTGATATCTTAGAAGATAGTAAATTGAAGTCCCAGAATGAAGAATGTGTGTGTATGAGTGTGTGCTTGTGTGTATGAGTGTGTGAGGGTGTATGAGAGTGTGTATGTATGTGTCAGTGTGTGTCTCTGTGTGAGTGTGTGTCAGTGTGTGAGTGTATGTGTGTGAGTGTATGTATGAGTGTGTGAGTGTGTGTGAGAGTGTGTATTGTGTGTCAGTGTGTGTCTCTGTGTGTGTCAGTGTGTGAGTGTATGTGTGTCAGTGTGTGTATGAGTGTGTGAGTGTGTGTGTGAGTGTGTGTATGAGTGAGTGTGAGTGTGTGTGTGTTTGCGTGTGTGTGAAAGCTTTTATAACCATGGTGATAGCAACAGCAGATTTCACACAGTGACAGGATTTTAGGTACAGAACTGTGATGCCCAGTTTACCATTTCTGAGAACACACAGTACTCACAAATAAGACATTTCTGGCTACAGTTCTGTGTGCACTGTTGCTCCCATCACACAAATGAACAAATTGCACCCCTGTCATACCTGAGCACTTCCATAGATGTGCAAAGTTGAAGGCAGGGTCATTTGTTCTCCAAATCATTCAGAACTCTGAACCCATTAGTGCGAACAGACCCAGATTCTGACTGTACTGTGCCAGTGGGCATTATTACCTCCTGCTCAGCCAAGTGAGACATACTGCGTCTCCAAATAGGTTGTGTTGTCTGAGGTAACAGCCCTCCCTGTTTATCATTCCTCCTTGAGGGGGATATTTTTTTAAAAGCCTATTCCACAGAATCAATTTTAGTGGGCCCTTTAAAATGGGAGGTGATCTGGAGGTAGCTCAGTTTGTTTTAACAATAACTTTGGCTTATTGAAGTGAGCATTAGTGTACCATGCCCCCTATGGCAGTTATTAGAGGCGGGAAACTCGAGATACTTATTGCTCTGACATAGCTAGTAAAAAGAATTGAGGACATTTTTATAGGACCTAAAGATTGTGCCAATAAAAGGAGAACAAAATCCATTTGTACATGATAAGCAAGAAGAAGAAATCTTTGAGGAACTAAAAGATCCTAGCTTGATAGTATACAAGAGAGAAAAAAATTGATTTTCTTGAATACCCAGTTAACTATTTATTGAGAACTTGTTAGTTCCCAAATATGCTGGCTTCTGAATATATAATGAGCAACAGGACATCATCCCTGCCTGTAGGAATTTCAGCCAGGAAGATAGACTAGACACAAGGCCACTGGATATAAGGAGAAGGAATAAGTACAAAGGTAAGAAGAGGGATTGAGGGCACAGGAGTGCCTCTTCCCTCCACTGTCAGGGTGACACTTGGATATGGTTGTTTCAGATGTGCAAATGATTCAATGAGAAAGAAAATAAGGTCTCTTTGAGCAACTTCCAAGAAGCTCTTTATGTTTCCATTTGCTCAAAGAAGGGACCATCAGGAAGGAAAGCTGAAGACATAAGCTAGGGTCAAGACTACAGATGGCCTTCCATGATTTTGGGTAATAGAAAACCATTAAAATCTTCCAAGCAGGAGACTGATGCAATCATATTTTCATTTTGAAAGACAGTGTCCTGGTTAGTGTTTTGTTTGTTTTGTTTTGTTTGTTTTTGTCAACTTGACATAGGATAGAGTCATTTGAGAAGGGGGAATCTTAACTGAAAAAGAATTCCCTCATAAGATTGGCCTGTAGGCAAGTCTTTGGGGAGTGTTATCTTGATTAAAGGTTAATATGAAAGAGGCCATGAGGAGCAAGCCAGTAAGCAGCCCTCCTCCCTGGCCTCTGCATCAGTTCCTGCCTCCGAGTTCCTGCCATGGCTTTCTACTCTGACCTCCATCAGAGATGGGACAATGATGTAGAACTGTAAGAGGAAATAAACCCTTTCCTCCTCAGGTTTCTTTTCGCCATGGTTTTTTATCCCGGTAATTCAGCCATAACTGAGGCAAATGGTATGGACTATAATATAGGACATGGGGCGGAGTCAGGAAAGGTATGGACAAGAAGCAAGTTGGGACCCCCGTGAAGTAACTATCAAAGCAATGGTCACATAGCTTGGACTCAGTCAGCTAATGGAGGGATGGGCACAGACGGAAGATATTTTAGGAAGAGAATATTAACAAGACCTGGAAATGGGTTAGGCTAGGAAAGAAGGTAAGAAGGAAACCAAGAGGGCTCTTGCTTAGGCCGTGGGAAGGAGCTGTTCAGAGTCATGGTGAACCAGGAAGAGACGTCTGAAAGAAGCAAATGGTGAGTTATATTTCCGACCACTCATGATTGCTCATGGGATATCCAGGGGAGTCCAGGTGTCAGATCACAGGCAAGGGCACAGGTGAGGCTTCGAGACCCGGGAGTCTGAGCCCTATTCTTGGGAGCAAGGTAGATGGGATTACTCCAGGCACAGGAATACGGGAAGAATACTCCTGAGAAATCAACCAATATCTAAGAGAAGAGATGAGGATGCCCAGGAGCAGAGTGAGGATCATCAGAGGAGACCCAGGAGGGGCTCATGGCAGAGGGATGAGAAAGAGGCTTTGGGAATTAATGGATTGTCAAAATGTTCAAAACCTGCAAAGACAATAGGCATGAAGAAAAAGAAAAGGAATGGAGGGTTTTATTCCTTATATTTAACACCGCAAAAACCACCATTAGCCCAGGAAGAAGAGTTTCTGTGGTGTGACAAAGCTGTCTCCAGTCCCAGAGTTAATGGGAGGTAAAAAGTAGGATTGGAGAGTAAGAAAATCTCTATTGAGGAGGAAGTTAGACAGCGCCAAAAGAAAACAGACACTAATAGACTGGTAGGGGCAATCGTTTAGGAGCTGAGGGCTAGAAAAAAGTAGAGCCCATTCAAATGTTGATGAGAATCAGGCAACTGGGAAGGCAGGGTCCATGAGATGGGAGGCAGAGTGTGGGGGTCGGGGATGTGTGAAGAGGGGTGCTTGTCTGAGTGGGGATCTAGTTAACAACTACAAAGCGCCAAATGCCTGCACCAGTAAAATGTTCAGGGCCTTGACTGTTGAATCAATTCAAGCTCAGTTACAAGCATGGCTTCCCTAATTTTGGCTAGGCTTACCTGTCCAAAACTGGTCACCTTGGACAGCAGTCAGAGGGACATTCTGCAAGGAATAAAGAGCTTTCTTTGGGACTGGCAGAGCTTTGCAATGGGATGCAGACTCTATGGCCAATGGTAAGCGTATTTCAGGAGGCCAAGGCAATGAGAATGGTCTAAAATCAAAAATGAGAAAAATATGAGCTATCTGGGGAATGTAACCCTTGGCTGCCAGGATCAGTAAGAAGGATGTCATTGGTCAAAGGCAGTTTAGGACAGAGGCCTTCACAGAAACATTTCTGTGTAAGGTGCAGTCTTGGTGTGTGGTTGGGTGTCAGCAGAGTGTTTATTGCATAATTAATATTATCAGGTGCACCTTCCTAAGCCCCCCTTTTTTGTAACCTCTAGGCTTTATCTATTGGTTAAGGCTGACAAAAGTGACCCCATTTTGATTCTTACAATTTTGAGATGCTCCCCAGAGTAATCTTGAATTGGGTAAATCACATCTACTTTATAGTACTTCAATCTGGGAGGAGTGAACTTGGCCAGGCTTGCCCTTCTCCTGAGGGTTGCTGAGTTTCATAAGAGCAAGCTGCTATAGACTAATGCCAGAGCCTATAGCTGTCTCTTCTCCTTTCAGGACTGCTAATCACCCACAGGCTGAAGCAAGTCATGTGACTGAGCTCAGTGTCTGATCACCCCACCCACACTGCAGACTTATGTGCCTGAGAGCACAAGTTCAGGGCAAGATGAAAGCTTTTAAAAAAAAAAAATAAAAATTAAGAAATTAAAGAAATACAGTTTTGATGTTTTTTCAAACACAAGCAAAAGCAGTTTGCAAGGATCAGAGGCAAAAGACAAGTGGAAGTCTGGGCCGCGGCCTCTGTTCTGCTCAAACATTGCTGTGGTATTATTTATGTCTGGAAGGCCTTAGTTAATAAGCAAAGCAGTGACGATGAGGACACTTTGTGGTAATAAGGCCAGCGTTGCTGTCTAAACCTCAGTGACAGAAAGGGAGAGAAGCCTCCGCCTCAGCCTCAGAGGATCATCTGCTCCAGAGCAAGAGAAAAGAATATCTCCCAGGTGTGATTAAGAGAGCTGTGAGTTTAGTTTAGAGTTAGTGTGGAGGCACATGTGTGTCTGGGGGACTAAGAATGTCTATACCAATGAATTGTGAGATTCATCCATATCACACCTTAGAAGGGTGTGAAATGAACTCCAGACCAGAGACAGGGGATATCCAGGGCCCAAGCAAAGGGGCAGTGCAGGGGCTGAGAGGGGATTCAGTGGGAGTGTGTGCTCTCTCTACCTGCTTTAGGCAAACCCTAAGATGATCATCCCCCATTTTTGGACTCCTCTCTGTTGTCAGGCAGAATTGCTCTATTGCTGTTTCCTGCAGCTTCAGGAGAAGGGTGAAAGCAGATGGCCATGAGTTCAGAAATGGTCGGTGTCCTGTGATGGATGCCCCAGCAGAGGCATTGGTTGCCATCAGTGTCTGATTTCCTTTAAGCTGTAAGACCTACAAATATTCTATGTTCTTTTTCATGGGGCAAAATGGCTGAAATCACACATGGAAAATATGATCGTAAACTAAAATGCATTTGTTTGTCAGCAAACAGTATTAAGAGGTGCGTAGAAAACACGGGCAGAGGTTAGAAGACACGTGGATGGAACAATACATGGACTGGAGGCTGGCTAGACTCAACAGAAAATACAGATGTTGACTGATTCGGACGTCTTGCTAGGTTCTGTTTACAATGAACTGTAGAAAGAACTGGTTCTGTGTCACTAGGGAAAGAAGCACCGAAGAGGATACGTCCTGCATAGAAAGTGACTTCTTTTAAAAAACCAAGTGTTAGCACCAATGAAGCAAGTGCTTTGATTTGAAGGAAAACAAAGAATCTGAAATTGTCCCATGTATTGAATTCATTTGCTTCATTTTTCCTTAACAAGCTGCAGAAGCCAGAATTTTCTACAGTGAACTCTCAAACCTGAGTGTGTGCTTGACTCACCTGGGGGTCTTGTTAAAATATGCATGCAGTAGGGCTGATTCATCCCAGAATCTATATCTTTGTACACTTCCACGTGAGACCCAATGCTTCTGGTCAATGAACCATACTTTGATGAGTGACAGCATAAAGAAAGACATAGAACAGGACCTGAAGAGACAGTTCAACTGAAGAGACGGTTCAGCTGTTAAGGACACTGACCACTCTTCTGAAGGGATGGGGTTCAAATCCCAGCACCGACATGGAGGCTCACGCTCTCTGTAACTTTAGTTCTAGCAGATCTGTTTTCCTCTTCTGGCCTTGGACACTGCATTCACATAGTACATAGACAATACATACAAACAAAATGCCTGCACACATAAAAACAAGAACAAATAAATCTGATACATAATATTATAGATATTATATAGTTATACAGTTAGGGTAGAGCTCATTTTGTGAAAATCAGAACAACTGGAATCTGGTAAATAAGCTTTGATTATTAAGGATGGATCATGTAAATCATTAGTCCTCAACTGAAAAGTTTTTCTGGCCCAAAAAACCTCTCCACCGATATAATAATCCAAACCAGACTAAAACAAACTGAATTAGGAAAAGCCCAGGTTTAATGGATGCCAACACTCCCAGGTGGCCTTCCAGCCCCCCAGGGATGGAGAAGGGAAGGAAGACTGGAAAACCATGGAGAGGGGAAAGGAAGACCAGAAGACCATGTGTTTGTTCTCTGGGGGGCATTTTAAATACCCTGTGGGAGTGGTCTTGAGCTTCTCTGGGGAAGGGTCTCTATTTGGTGGGCTTTCCCAGAGGTGGAGTCTGGACTGAGGCAACTCCCATGGGAGGAGGCTTGGAATGGAACTTTCCACCCAAACATTTTAGACTCCTTGGATATACGGATGCCAGGAGCTGGGGTGAAGCCCCAACCCAAACATTCCAGATTCTTTGGGTGAAAGGATATCAGCGGCTGGGGTGAAGTTACAACCAAACATCAACCTGTGGGTCTTGACTCCTTTAGGGGTTCATATATCAGATATCCTGCACATCTGATATTTACGTTATGATTCGTAACAGTAGCAAAATTACAGTTATGAAGTAGTAATGAAATAATTTTTGGGTTGAGTCACCAAAGCATGGGGAACTGTATTAAAGGGTCACAGCGTTAGGAAGGTTGAGACCCACTGATGTAAGTCATGTGTAGCATGGGAAGGTACATGGCCTATCTGTGGTAATCTTCTTAAAGAGTTATCATATGTGAAGCTGATGTGTGGCTTAGTGGAACGGCCCTTGCCAGCAAGTATGTTGAAGACCCTGAACTCAGATCCCAAACACTGAAGAATAAAGTTGTCAAATGAGAAAATGTGACAACATTTAGAAAAAAATTGCTTTTACATATATATACACATATATAATATGTATATTTACACATATATACAAATATTTACACATATATATGTATGTATACATGTGTATATTGACTTCTTCCCTATTAGATAGCAACAAATATTGTTATCAAAATTCCATCAGCGGGAAACAAGAATACACAACCTACTCCCTAAGAACAAGGTGGGAACTGCAGGACAAAGGGGAAAGTAACTGTGCTGTAGCGAGAACGGTGTGAAAACAGATTTCCATTCTGATCTCCTTGTTGAACTGATACCATGTCATCTGGTAAAACTTCCGCATCTTCGCTCCAAGAAACTTAGAAACTGACCTTTCTTTTGTATATCTTCTATTAATTTTTGGTGTATAAAACAATGGATGTTTTGTGACATTTTCATATGTGTGCAGTATTTGTGCTTAGCTCATGTTTATGACCCCATCACCTTCTCCTGGCCTCCTTCTCTCTCTAGTACGTTTCCTTCCCACAAGTGGTCTCCTTTCCACTTCATTTATATTTATTTAATTTAGGTTTCACACCTGAAGGAATATGTGACATTTGTCTCCTCTGAGTCTGGATTATTTCACTCAACATACTAATGTCCCACTTCAACCATTTCCCTAGAAAACAAACTTTCTGACGTCATAATCATTCACGTGATAAATCTTGAACATGTTTGCCAAAAATATAGAAAACACAACAATTTCTCTTTTATTCATTAAAAAGTGGGATTGATGCCTGAGAATATAGGAAATACTAGCTAATTTCCAAAAAATTCTTTGATAAATGAAATAGAATAATGTAAAAAAAATTGAAAATGATCAAATAATGAATATCAGATTTAGTAAGTAAAGGTGGACAACAATGTACTTACATGTGGATCTATTAAAACAAACCAGACTTTGAAGTAAATCACCAAAGTTTAAGGAAATATATAATTAGTTGCATTGTTCTTCCTAGAAATATCAATAATGTACAAAACATTTTAGTGAAAATTAAAATTTTATCATTAACAAAATAATTACTAAAATGTATTATGATTCTTAATCTTATCCATTTAAATTTATAGTTTGTGTATACTTTTATGTATATAAAACAGAGCAGTGGCATATTTAAATATCATATAAATAAATACATATACAGTTTGAGGAGTTGTATGTTTTGTTATTTTGTTTTTGTTTTTATGATTTTTTTGAAACAGGTTTTCTCTGTGTAGCCCTGGCTGTCCTGGAACTCTGGGGATCAGGCTGGTGTACTCAGAGGTCCACCTGCCTCTGCCTCAGGAGTGCTGGGATTAAAAGTGTGTATCAAGAGTTATTTATTTAGGTGTTTTTTTCTTTTTTTTCCCAGAAAAGAGCAGGCCTCCCAGGGAAAGCAACCTAACATGGCATAAAAATATGCAATAAGACTAGGCTCAAACTCTTATATCAAGGCTGGACAAAGGCAACCCAGCAGGAGGAAAAGGGTCCCAAGAGCAGTCAAAAGAGTCAGACACAGCCCCCCCACACTGTTAACAATACCACAAAACCCCAACCCAAGCTACACAACCATAATGTACATGCAGAGGATCTAGCACAGACCCAAGCAGGATCCATGATTACTGTTTTAATCTTTGTGAGCCCCCATGAGCCCTGCTTAGTTGATTCTATGGGATGTGTTCTCCCAGTGTCCTAGGCCTCTCTGGCCCTTAAAATCTCTCCTCCCCCTCTTCTGCAGGATTCCTCATCTCTGCCCAGTGTTTGGCTGTGCATCTTTGCATCTTCTTCCATCAGCTACTGGTTGTAGTCTCTCCTATTCCTGGGTCTGCACTGATGTCTGAGTATAGTAGAACACCATCAGGAATCATTTTGTTGGCTTTTTTTTCTTTGCCAGTCATGCTTAATTCCACCCCAGGTCTCCCAGTCATCTAACCTCTGGTTCCTATTCACCCAGGCTGTGCTGGGCATGGGCTCCCTCCCATGGTGTGGGCCTAAACCAGAACCAGTCATTGGTTGGCCACCCCCACAAGCTCTGAGTCACCATTTCCCCCAGCACATCTTGCAGGTAGGACAGGTTGTGGGCCAAAGAATTTTTGTCTGGGTTGGTGTCCCAATCCCACAATTGGTAGTCTAGCCTGGTTACAGAAGATGAACATTCAGACTCCATATCCTCCATTCCTAGTAGTCCCCAATAGCGTCACCCTCATAGGTTCCAGAAAGTTTCTTGTAACAGGAGGAGCAGGCTGCTTGTCATCCTGGCTGCCCGGCTAGCTTACACCTGAAATAATCACACAGAAACTGTATTCATTTAAACACTGCCTGGCC